>CM050164.1:364660138-364822638 GCA_027410445.1 Discoglossus pictus | reverse complement strand
GTGGGCTATGTTTGACCCTCATACGCTTTCGACCTGGTTCCATTATGTGCTAGAGTGGCAAATCATGTTTCTCTGTCCCCCGCACCAAGCCCATTATTTGACCCCACTTCTAACATATAATTCTGTCCCTGTACAAAACACTTCCCCTCATTAGCTACCCCCCTTAAAATGAAATAGTATATATTAAAATTATAGGTAGTAACAAGTAGCCCAGGAAAGAAGAAAAGTGAAAGGTAATGGAGATAGGAAAAGATTTGTCCAACTGAAAGCAGAACGCCAGAGGATAGCAAGAAGAGACAAGGAGACATTCTATAACGAGCAATGTAAAGAGAAGAGGATAACAGAATGGAAAAGAACTATTTCATGCCAAACGGAGCGTGAAAAAATACAAAAATGGTAGGGATTTAACAGAAAAAGATCAGATAAAGAAGAGGTGACAGGAATACACTGAAGATCTATATGGAAAGGATCGTAACAATAGCTTGTCCAATGAGCTGGAGCCAGACATCTTGGAGAGGCATGTGAGATGGACCAAAGGATGCCTTGCTAATAACAAGGCTGTAGGAGTTGATGAAAGATGAAGCTGTTAAAGTGTTGCTTGCCTTATGCCAACAAGTAGACCAGAAAAGGTCAGTCTACATCCCAATCCTAAAAAAAAGGCAGTGCCAAAGAGTGCGACAATTGTCAAAAAACTGCAATCATCTCACATGCCAGCCAGGTAATGCATAAGATCTGGTAAGCTCAACCCAAACAATATATGGACCGAGACTTACCAGATGTGCAAGCTGGGTTTCGCAGATTCACAAGAGATCAAATGAGATGTCCAATAGAGAAAACAAGAGAATTCCAGGGGAAAAAACAACTACTTCTGCTTTATTGATTATTGTAAAGCCTTTGAATGTGTGGATCAAACAAAATGTGGCACGTTCTTAAAGAGATGGGAGTACCAGATAATCTCATCTGTCTCCTGACGAATCTGTATGTGGACCAAGAAGACACGGTCTGAACCGAACATATGGCAACAGAATGGTTCAAGGTCGGCAAATTAATATAACAATGTTGTATATTTTCCCCTTAATTATTTAACCTATAATCGGAATACATCATGCATAAGGCTGGCCTGCATGAATCCAAAGCAGGAACCAATATGGCTGGGAGAAATATCAACAACCTCAGATACGTGGATGATACTTCTCTGATGACTGAAACTGAGGAGGAACTAAAGGACCTATTTGATGAGGGTGAAAGAGGAGAATGCAAAAGATAAGGATCATGGCAAATTGCAATCTCAGTTCCTATTAAAAAGAAGTGGAGGCAGTGACATATTTTTTTTTCTGTGCTCCAAGATCTCTGCAGATGGTGATTGTAATTAAAAAGACATTTGCTTCTGAGGAAGAAAGCTATGGTAATCCGGACAAGCTATTAAAAAGCAAAGATATTACATTATCAATAAAGTTCTGCATTGTTGGCACAATTCTATTCCCATGAGTAACATATTCGGATGTGAGAGCTGGACCATAAAGGATAAGAATTGCAGAATTTACACCTTTGAATTCTGGTATTGGAGAAAATGGTTTGAAGCCCATTGGACTGCAAGAAGCTCTATTCCAACCAATACTACAGGAAATCACAACAAACTGTTCACTGGAAGGATTGATTATGTGTCTAAAGCTCAACTATTTTGGCCATATCCCTGGAGGAGACAGGCTTCCCTAGAAAAGACTCTGATGCTGGGAAAGATTGAAGGCGCACACAGAAGGGAACGGCAGAGGCCACTAATATTTGTCAGCCAGCCCCTAAGAAGAGATAGATTGCTTTTGAACAGACCATTGCTGAAAACTGCTAATTACACCCTGTGGCTCTGAATTTTCAGTGTAATGCCTTGTGAAAAAAGAAGATGGGGCGTGATAATATTACAGGTAGTAATTTACCTATCCAGACTAGTTATTTCTTAGGATCTGAACATGCACAGTGTTTTTTATTTTACAATAAATTCAGGCCCCAAGGGCTAATTAATAAATATTGTCAATGATCTCTCCACAAGAGAGACCAGTATGTTCACTGTAGGAAAAAGCGATTTTTAAACAACATTTAGTTGATAGTATTTGTAATTACCTACAGATTTAACGCTGTAAAAAGTAAGGAAGAGATTCATTTTAATTCAATGCAAAAAAGTTTTCCAAAAATTTAGTGACATATTTTGGGATTACTTGCTATATTTTGCAACTTATATTATCCTTCATTGTTATCCTTCTCCATCTTTTAAGCTGCAGTGTGCAAAAGAATATGCAAAAGCGATGTCACCGTTAGGGTGGAGCAGTAAACACAGCTTCATCTCCCTAGTAGGAAAGCAGCACTTTATTATATTATTGCAAAGAACATACAATTCTTACATAAATAAAAGCTAATTAGACTTACATAATGTATAGGTATGGCATACAGCTTTGAACCCAGACATCTATATTGTTTGAATTAAGCATAATTTGCTTTTATTAATGTATTTTTTTTTTAAACAATTCAATCAAATATAGATGGATTGATTCAAAGCTGTATATAAACAAAACTATCTATGCGCGTATACATTACATGTACCCGTTATACATAAGTATACATCTACATTGTGTAAGTATAATTTGTATCTATTAATGTAACGGTTTTGTGTGCTTTGTTCAAACTCCAGATGTCATACTGTATGTGGAATGTGTCCAGTTGTGTGGATGGCCCCATCCCCAACAGTAACGTCAACTTTGCAGCTTAAAAAAAGGGAGAATGTGAGTGGCTAAATGGCTGCTCCTACACTGAGCAATATGAGTGGCAATATAAAGCAAGCAAGCCCAATATATCGAATATATTTCACGAAAATGATTATAAACAGTGCAGAAAACATTAATTTAGATTCAAAGTAAAAAATTAAAAAAAATCCACCTCTCCCTTCTTTCTCTCTCCCTCCCAGTGCCGCAGCGGAGCCGTGCATGCTCACTACATCATGCATGCGCAGTTGCGTGATGTTCTGCAACTTATAGATAGCGTTTGTGAGTAACATGTGCGCAGAACGCATCTCACAGGCGTTACTCACAACTGAAAATTATTATAGGTGATACTCAGAGTTAATTCTTATTCTGCCTTTTTGTATTCGAGTCTATGTTTACTATGATGTCACAATAATTGTATAGGATTTTCCCCATAATTTCCAAAACCTTTATATAATCTAAATTATATAAAATCATGAAAATAAAAACAACATAAATACAATTAATTCATATTAAATTAATATAGTTCACTTGCCTTTTTTTTTATATCTTCAGCCAGCAAAATCATATCTTAAGAATTACATTTTTTTTCCACTCAGGGTGCAGATTTTCTACAGCACTAATAAACAGGTTTAAAAATCCCATTTTACGTGATAATGAGAAAGATAATTACTTGTGCTTTAGATCCATTTAATGGAAAATATTGTAATCATCTGAATCATCACTAAATTATAAAAGAGACATTATAGCAAACCCAGAGGAAGATTAATCAAGACTTAATCAGCTGTACACAAACAAGGCACAGTTACCTCCTAATATACCTATTAGCAGGTACCAACAGCCTTAAACCGGATAGGCTAGACTGCATAGTTGCTTCATTCCTCCAATATACCAGATAAGACTTATTTTAAAGCTCACCATTTTAGAAAGTCCTTTACAGCCAAAATAAAGCACAAGACAAACATATCATTATTTACAGTACCACTGTAGTTTAAGAAAAACTGCAAATGTTTGTGGAGTATGTAACAAAATGACATTAGCAGATAAGTAAGATTTGTTAAGTTAGAGAGAGTAAGACTTACTTTTTCAACTTCATGTAGTTTTCGCTAGCAGCGGGTCTACATTCAGCCCGTTGTACAACTATACCTTCCATAGCAAGCTTATCTGGAAAGAAAATATAGAAATAAATTAGGAACACAGACTTGTCTTCAAGTATACCAGATAAAGTGTTGGAAATCAGTGATCGGTCAAGGAATGTTTTACTGTGCTGGCAATGCAATCATACATTCATTTAGTATATAAACAGAGTATATTTCAGTAATTTCTACAATTCAGGAAGTATAGTAACTATGAGCACAATGCTGGTGCCGAACACCCAATAATTTGTATATTATTAGAAAACAGAAAAAAAAGTTTTATTAGATAACACAAAGAATGCCGCAATAGTTAAAAAATCCATACGCCAGTACAGATATGGGGTATTGGATAAACAATATATTTGCTTAAATATATAAAATTATATTCTTTTTGTTATCTAATAAAGCATTTTCTCTATTTTTCTATTAATATATAAACTAGGAAGTGTAAGAGATGTGTGGATGAATAGTAACAAATAACCCATCTTCTCATCTGCCAACGACTTCCCAAAGGAACATGATTAATTACAATAATCCCAAATCATCACTCAAAATTACACTCTGCCAACACAAAATCTTTATAAAGTCTTTGTTTTCTGATAAATGATAATACAATTTGAATTTATGTTTTTCTTCTTTTATTATTAGTGAAGTTAGCAATTGGTACAATCCAATTAGTAGCTGAGGATTTATATATATATTTATATATTTCACATTTGTATAGCGCTCTTATGCAAAGTGCTTTGAACTGTTGGAGGTTTGAGGACAAGAAAGTTCCCATTTTTAGGATGGAATTGGTTAAAGTGTTAATAACAATACAGATTTAAAAAAAAAAGGTACAAGAGTGGTGGGAGTCCTGCCCTGAGTAATAATCTATAGCTCTTTTAACCAAAATCCTGAACAGCCCAGGACTGCTGATCACAAGCTTTCATATTAAAAGAAACCAAGGGGATGCGCGGGACAAAAATAAATCATAGTACAGCTGGCTAAAGAAGAATTTAAAGAAGTTATAATATAATCATTCATGGTACAAATCAGAATGCAAGAAAACTGTGATTTTATTGCTTAAGTGCAACAGTTTAAATGGTAAATCTGTGCCATGAATGTACAAGGACATGAAAACGGTAATGGTGCGAGGGTGACCAGATAAGGAAGGTCTAAATCACTGTAATGCCAACTAGCTGATCTTGTAAAGTGGGTAAAAGTAAAATAATGTCAAGCTATCCTTATAATACAATGCAAGCTGGGTGTACTAGTCAATACCTTTTAGAGGAGCAACTGGAAAACAAAAAACAGACATTTAATACAGAATTTTCCAAACCCACCTATAAATATTGTGTTTACATCTGGACCTCTAAGTATCACCTATTACAACCAACTTCCTTTTCTACAGGATCAGTACAGCAATCCGTACTTTTTACTACATCTTGCAGGTTACCGATTTATGGCACCAGATATCTGATGACAATATGGGCAACTTTTGTCGAGAACCACTAAATCACCAGTAGCTAAACACTTATAGAAACGGGACACCACATATTCAATTATGAGTCAAAGAGAGCAAAAGGGTACACAAAAATTATTTTATATACATATATATATATATATATATATATATATATATATATATATTATATATATATATATATATATATATATATATATATATTATATTTTTTTCCCCAGACATTGCTTTGTTTATACCTTTTTAATACATATGCAATGTCCATGGGGGAAACCAATAGTAATGTTTAATTAATAAGCCACAGCTACAACAACTCGAGTGTATTAGTATATAAAATATCTTAAAGCCGACATGCAAAGCAAATGTATCATCAGGAATATTGTTGTCTTCAGTCATATACGGTAAATGAAACTTGAAAAAAAAATGTAAACGGATCCAATATTCCCTTGAATATAAATGTATATTTCTTTAGGAAAAGAAGGTAGAATTAAGGGTGTTATGAATATATTAGAAACTAAATTGTTTGCAAGTTACTTTCTTCTTCATTGAAAGCTCTTTGCTATAGACTGCACAGACACATTGAGTAATGATGGAATGAATGAGCCCAGTAAGCACCAGGTGATGCAGCCTATTTCTGGGCAGGTCCGGTATATACATGAACTGGGATTCTAAAGGAGTGTTACATTTAAGTTCAGGGGGTTCCTATACCTTTCCCTACAAATAATTACTTGCTGAGAGTCCTATGGACCACTTGAATTTGCCACCTGTCTTTGGAAACCACTTATTGATTTTTCTATCCATTGCTTAATCACTACTATTAATATCTCTCATTTATATAACACCAAAATATTCATTAGCGCCGGGGTACAGTAAAACATGAGTATGACCATACTTGATTTGACAGACTCATATAAAAGGAGCCGACGACCATGTGCTTAACCTAACAATCATACAAATTACATTTTTTAAAAAGTTTGCGAGCTTACAGAATAATGAATTCATGAAACAAAAGAAGAAGGAATTAAAAGGGAGAAGCAATGGCGTGGCAAGTTATAGCTTATACATTGGAATCTGTTCTGCTATATTATAAGAAAAATAATATTTTAGCACTTCAACACTATTTGTTTGTGCATTTTATTGATTTGTTGTTTGTAATACATCTGAATCAAGCAGTTTGAAAACCTCTGTTCTAGACTCTATGGAGGAATTATAAAACCTTCAAAAACACCTGGGCAGTTACAACATATGTCCTATAATAAATATAAATGCACTTATCTTCAGTATATGAAAGGAGTGCATTTTGGATCACAGATTTCCTTAATTTGAGAATGATAGAGCATTTCTACTCATGATTACAGAAAGTTTTATTGTTAGTAATTGTATTTCAGCACAGTTGAGTATTCTGACTTCCCCTCTCTAATGCCTGTGGTGATAACCATAGCAAGCAGTGAGAGAATAATAATGCTACTAAACTTCTGGCAGCTATGGCCACTGTGCAGAACCTCCCCGCTGCTATGATTAGCATATAACATTATTGGGAGAGGAAACAGATTATAAATAATTGAGTAATAGATAGCAGGCTGCATTTCACAATACAATTATGCATTCACTGCACCAGTCCCATTTATTCTCTACAATTTATGGATTTTAAGTTTCTTTAGATCTGATTTATTCATTTTTATTTCTGCGGATAAACTCCCTGTGAATTCCCTTAAAGTTAATCTTTTTTTCTGTAAAAATTGAAAGGACACTGTGTTGGATAGGATTGCTATTTATCAATCAATGATCAAAGCCCTATTAGAAGCAGGTCTTAATAATTGTGCAATTGAAAATGTGTGTCTTTTCTTTAAAATATGCATATTTGGATTTATATTCCCATGCATGTGTCATGGTACAGTTTAAGAAGTATGGATTTCAATTTAAAAGAAAAAAGCATTCAAGCTAAGTTTATTATACATCTGCTAAACTGCTCATTTCTCTAGCCCTCTGCAGAAAATTGATTTTTTCCACCCTTTTTTATTCAAGGCACCTCAGCTGTAAATGCTTTTTATTGAGCTTAGCTAGAGGATCTTTTTTTAAGCAAATATTAATTCTAGTCACTGCATTGTGTCTCAGGAGCAGGATTAAAAAAAAAGCAGAATATCCACCATTGCTTTGTGGCTTTTAACTTTCAATGGTCACAGGCTGCAAAAGCATTGAAGGGACAGAAACATCACTAAATACAGAAATATGACCCAACAGGATGGTAAAGGGCATTATGTTTATGTATACTATTCTCAAACTGAAGATATTCTGCTATGCACTTAAAAATAATATGGTTTAAATATTACAAAAGTTTCTCATGAAAAAGGAGTGATCTATAGACAAATATGTTGGCTTATAGAACAATTTTTAATAATTGTTTGAACAAAAAAAAAACATTTCCTTTTTTCAGTTCTAATTCACTAGTTTCCTGCATGTTCTTTGCATAGAACATATTAGATAGAAGAAAAAAAATATGGATCAAAGGATAGCAGAAAAAGTTACCTTACAGGTGAATTCAAGTTAAATCTAAGATGCTGGAATGGTGTCGTTGTCGTTATTTATGAATGTTAAAGCAATTATTGATACATCTGTAAAATGTCAGGGCATGCTCGACAGCCACTTAAAGGGGCACTGCAATGTTAAAGGCATATTTAAATTTCCTGGATTAGGAATGCATTTGATAGGAGAATCAGTAGTATATTAAAACATTTTGTGCATGAAAAAATACCAAAATAATCATTAACATCACCCTGTTTGCGAGCAGTTGTTTTTGTGAATTAACACTACTGTATATCTCTGCTAATATTAGCATAAAATTCATGATTTGTTTTGGCCAATCACAGACAGCTAATACATTGTAAGAATCATTGATGGTCGGTTGGCAGAAGGGAATCATGGGATGTGAAGTCCCCCCATAGGAGGAGTCAGATAATGATCTGTAGATCTCTGCATTTATTTGCTTCTCGCTTGAAGGTTAGTAAAGAGTTTAAATCTGTGCCCAAATGCAGTGTTAATCTATTGGCAGGTGTGCCTATGGAAGCAGCTCTGGGGGTGTGGAAAACAACTCTTGTTTTTAAACAAAATAAGAAAATAATAGAAAAAGGTAAAAACAGAAAGTTAGATATACCTTTAAGTAATATACATTTATATCTGTACATTAAGACCTGTAAATACATAAAATAATACAATGCTAAAATTATATAAAAGATATAAAAAAGTATTTTTAGGAAACTTTCTTTAAAGTCTGCAGATTCTCTCTCCAAGTTGTGTTGCCTAATTCAAAAGCTTGAATGGCCGACACATTTAATGATCCAATTGTATATTCTAATTTACCAAACCCTAAAATAGAGTTGACTAAATATTAACAAAGTGAGATTATAGCAAAACTTTTTGCTGCCAATATTTGGATTATTATCACTCTAGGACAATTCAGCGATTTGATCAATACAGTCAATTATTAAAATAGCTACTGATACTATTTTAATTGAGAAAAAAAGCTGTTTATGTGACAACAAACTTGTTAAATAGTGAAAACGGCATTTCAAGTAGTAAAAGATTACTTTTTATGAACTACAGCCATTGATTTCCGAATGTATATTTGGCCATCATATCATTAAAATATATCGCTATTACTGAATCTCTTGAAAGGCTTTAAAACATGACCCCCTTGATAAGTGTCAGAGCTAGAGCATAAAGGCCCCCTTAAGTACCAACTCACTTAGAGCCCTTCCCAGAGAAGGGCCCTGGCGCACTGCATCAGTGATAGCTCCACCCCTGCCTTTGATACATTAAGCTAAGCATGGGCTAAGCATTGTTTTGCGAAGGCTGCGGTACTTCTTTTTGATGATTATAGAAACTATTTCTAGCAAAATCTTAATCCAAAAAGGCAATCATATTAAAATGCCCACGTTATCTAGTGTTTCCTAGGTGCAGGCTTAACACTAAATCAATGCATGGCTTTATCTGCTCTGCTAATAGAAAAACATAGGCAATGCCATCAAATAGTGTTGGGCTGGAAGCTAGAATACTGCTGGGAGTGGGTGTAAAATGATTATATACATCAAATATTTTAACAGACTAAGATTATTTTTTAATTTTTTTTTTTTTAAATGGAACTAGAATGTCCCTTTTGTTGTCTGGCAAGCTGTGTTCCAAATTATGTTTCATAGTATCCCAACCTGAGTCACTGTTATTACATATACACTCATAACTTCCCAAGCACTACGCCTGTTGCCTAACCATTTATTAACCACACAAACACAGCTTTCACTGCAAACTTAAAAGTAGGAACTGATTTTTTTTACTTTTTTTTATAATGCCTTAAGTTTCTGTACTGTATTGTCAATTCACTTCCTTTCCTTCTAATAATAACAAGTATTCAGTAACATTATTTTGTTGGATTGTCAGAAAAAAACTTGATTATTTAATCCTTTATGAATAGTCTTTCTTCAGCACAAGCTGACCAGTACAAAATACTGAGGGCCACTGATAGAAGGCGGTAATAAATTTATTATTTTGGTGGACAGATGAGAATTAATAAAAAATACAAAGAATGTCTGTGTCTGATTTGGTTAAAACGTATGTCTATCATAAAACAGAACAACGTTTCATACAAATTAATATATAAAGCAATCTAGAGTAATAATTTTAAAGAGAAGTTCCTAAAAAAAAGTGTAAAAGTCATCAAAGAGGTGTCAGGGACAAATAAAGTAAGGAAATTATATGTTGGGTACAGTAGACAAGACATAGCATTAATTCAGTATCACTTGGGCCACCTTTCCACTGTCACAAGCGCAAAGAGTATACACTAAACCAGGGGTAGACTACTTTTAAATACCTACTCACAACTTTCTGGTGCTGCATAAACTAAATTTACCCTCATCTCATTCCTATTTACATACATCAGTTGACCTTAGCTATGTATCGCCCTGTACTTATCAGAAAGTGATCCGGTCCTGACTGCTGTCCCTAGGCTCTCTTACCAGCTCTCCAACCAGCCAAGCGCGGTGCTGTGGGTATCTGGTTTGTGACATCACTCGTCAGTAACGCCACCCAGCAATTACCCCGCCACCCACCATGAAAGCTTAAATCACCCACTAGTGGGTGGTAGGGACCAGGTTGACTACCACTGCTCTAAACCAACTAAATGGGCCATTCTTTAGTGGAAATGGAAGGTTGTGGCCATGTCTCAGGATGGTGAGGATGTCACTTCATCAATTTGAAAATCACAACAAGCAGCGTACCAATACTACGTCATTTTGAGGGATCCCTGGGATGTCAGTTTGTTATACCTGGCATAGACCAACAGGGACATAGCCTAGGGCAGCGGGCTGCCTCAAGGCGCTAGCACAGCACCACAGAACAGTGTGTGCATATGGAAATCATTAAGGTATTACAGTATACATGACACTTTTGACAAAAAGACAATGCATCAACTGAGGAGAACATAAACATGAACATGAAAGGGTCCAGAACAGCACAGCGGATTAGGAAGTTTACAATGCTTCAATAAATTATCTCATCATTTCGAGAACTGTAAATTCCCTGTACATCTGAATCATCAGCAACATTAGGTCAACAAGACAAGTTATAAAAACAGATTTGCCTTTTTACGGCAACCATTCCAGGAGCAAAGCAGGTGTTGCATGACAGAAACAGGTCTGGTTAGTTAGCTTTCTGGATGCTGAATTATGTACTAAATCAAGCCAAGAAAATCTGCAGTATATCATAGTGGAGCATGCATGACTTCCTCAGCCCATAAAGTGTGTATCAGAGTAATAGAGGAGCTCATATTCTCACTCTGAGGGCGCGGACTGAATTTACAGAACAAAACTATAGCTAGTCAAAGTTACTGAAATCGCACAAAATGTATTTTGCAGATGTTAAACTAGTGGAAATCAAATTAGTAACTAAAAAATTGAAGTTCTTCAAAATGTGTCTGATCAATTGATTAATTATACACTTAGGGCTGAAAAATCTGAAGTTTAATAGTAGATTTTAAACTTTACAAGATCTCATTTGTATGATTTTTTTTATTTTTTACAAGTTAAAATTTGTTGGGAGTACTGCACCCAAGGGGATTGGTCACAATGGCTTCTAAGGTTGGGTAGCCAACTAAAAACCCACCATTCTACATACAATTCCCCTAATCTAGAATCACACTGCACACATCACTCTTAAAATTAGATCACTTAGCTATCATTACTGTACCAAGGGTTTACTTCAGATTACCTCATTAATACACACATATTGTGCTGCACTTTGATAAACCGGGCAGAGACATGCAAATGGGTACACAATACCACGTTATACATGGCCCTTTTAAGAATATGCCTGCAGTTATAGCAACGCTTTCATGCATAACATAGGATGTATTTACACAAGTTGTGACAGGATCTTAATGGTTTTCATCAGTGTTGGGCTGTACTATGGATTTTGTAGGAAGTATCCCACACCTGCAAACCACTTATAGAGCCTTCAGTTACCCCAAACCCCTAGGAACAAGACGTATGATTATGATCCGATATAGGCATTCCTCTGACAGACGGTCCAGATTTATTTTTCTATGAGAGAGTGAGAGCACACAAAGGAGTAGAATACGACCTTCCATCAAAGTAATTCTGATTAACCCCAAATAAAATTGAGCTGTTCCTGTGAGCTTTCCTTGTAAAACGTTCATGTTTGCATTCTACTGCAATAGCCATGGTTCGCAAGGCGCTTTAAAAATACCTATGGGATCTTATTATTGTAAGGCACCGAGTGGGGGATAAAATAATGTCCCAGGCATTGGATGTATACAAAGATTGTCATAATTAAGTGGACATTGGCAAGATCAGGAGTAAACTTATAAGGAAGGTTACCAAGAGCCTACACCAGTAAGACATACATACCAATGGGTACAGGATAGAAAGAGACACATGGCATTCCCAAGCACAAAACTTTCATGTTAATGAAACCTACAATGACCGGCCCGTACAGTAGGCGAGAGGGAAGGCTAGCAATCAGCAAAAAGGGGCTCATTGTGAGCCACAAGATGAGCGACAAAGGTGCTCATCGTCGGGCTCAAGATGAGCACTGCGAGCGGGAGAGGCTTCCAATGAGCGCCGAAGCCGCTCACTGCGAGCCCCGCGATGAGAGCCAAAGGCACTCAAGCCTGGGGCTTGGGAAGAGCACAGAAGGTGGTCAGTGCAAAGCAGGAAAGTTGAAGTACACAGGGGAGAGGCTCGCAATGAGCGCCAAGGAGCTCAGAGGAGCAAAAGCCTCACATTGTGTGGCAAACAGCATTGACATTTAATCCCGTCATTTTTGATTGGCAAGTTTCTAGTTATAAATAATGATAATAATAATAATAATAATAATAATAATAAGATGCTCTGCAATTCCAATAGCGTTCACATAATCTACACAGCAGCCTAAAATAAATGGTAAATAAAACAGACAAATTGACTCTTAGTGCACAAAGAAAAAACGAGTAAGGACAAATGAACTATTGAAGATGCTGCTTGGTTGCCATAGTAACTGCCACAGTAAATGCATGGGGACCATTAAACTTCCATTTAATACAGGTACATTTAACATGCTCTGTCTTAAAAGTTGTCACAATTAATAATTCTTATCTTAAATCATTCAAAGGACTTGAGGATGAAATGTTATGAAAATTTGATTTTGGTACATTAATCAGAAAGGTTTAACAGACTGATGAGCACTGGATTGGTCCTTGCTTCTAGAAAATGTCCTTTCATTTAAAAGGAAGCCAGAATTTCAACAAGCACAAGCTTTTATCTTACACTAAGGAATACAATCTTCAGTTTCAGAAGATTGAGCCTCCATACTACCTACAACATATGCTAGTAAATAAATATAGAAAGAACATTTTAAAGGGATCCTTTCAGCATTTCTAGGCATGACTGTATACAGTATCTGCCACTTAAAGTATAATGTTCCTCGATGCATGCATTCCCAGCATCTAGAATATATGGCTGGCTCCACGGTTTATATAAAGCATCTCATAAATAAAAGATTTTCTAAAATGTGTGACTTGTGTATATTTGTGACAACACTGAAGAGATGCCACTCTGCTACAATGTAAAGTAGTAAGTGTACATCCTGTATAACAGTGTAAATGTGCTGTCCTCTCAAAATAACTCAACACACAGCGAATAATGTCTAAACAGTAGGCAACAAAAGTGAGAAGGCGCTCACCGCGAGGCTCGCAATCAGCACTGAAGGATCTCAGACCACCAAAAAAATTAATGTCTGTGGCAAACCGCATTACCTGCCTTACAATTTTATTGCCCCGTCATTTTTGACGGGCAAGTCGTTAGTAATAAAATATTTACAAAAATCAGAGGGGTGTACTCACTTTTGTGAGATACTGTATGCATGCATACTTTCTAGAAATTATTTGTAGTTAAACACAAACAAAATTAGCCAGTTACCCAATTTTTATTTTCTTTTGCGGTGCTGTGGATACGGTTTGTCATGTAAATCAATTTAAATGTTCAATATAACTCAGATTCTACAGAGTTAATAGGAGAAATATTTTATGAAGAACATTTTGTATACCAAGTGTAATACCTGTGAACTTTAAAATAAGTTCATTCTCAACAATTATACCAGTTATTTCTCTGAATATATTAAACACTATACACGTTAAAAATGAATATTGCTTAGGGACATTTTTCATCTGAATTACAGAATATTTAGTACTTCACCCTGTGAATACAATTATAGAATTACAACTCCCAAAATGTTATGCTGAAAGGTGATTTTCATAGCTGAAAGTTAGCAAGCATATTTATTTTATCTTTTGCTGGCGTTACTATGGAATAAGAGCTTCTGTGAACAAGGAAGCACAGAAACGTCCGATCCTTAAATGTTATTATAATATACAGACTTTTAGCTACAGACAACTTATGCCTGGAAGCAAATCTTTTTGCTTTCTGAAACCTCAAGTATGAACAAAGGGATATACTGTTCTTTCAGTATTTTAGGAGCTAAATAAGTCAGTCATTGATTGGCTTAGCAAAGTAATGAGTTGTTGCATTTAAAATGTGCAGCCACAAGTTAGTAATTATCCTAAAACCTTTAGAGCCCTGTGCTGTCACTACCCCTACTAGTTTATGAGGAAATGTGCTCAAAAGTCTGACTATTTTGTTTAAGTTAGATTCCTGTTACAGAATAAACGCAAGGAAGATAGATAAAGATAACTTGAAGAAAACAAAAAGGTGGAGGAATGAACTGCGGGGTAAATAGTTTGAAGTGATAAATTGATTAAGTTACTAAAATATGATGGTTAGTTATCGGAATTGTTATATATATCTAAGTAAAACTGAAGATGCCATATACATTTAAAAGTGCTGCCATCATATAAGTAACTGCATCTGCTGCAGTTGGGGACTAAATATTACTGATATCTTGATTTGATATAAAAAATTACGTATCCAAGTCTTATAAACATAATACATGTATGAATGCCTAATTTGCTTTTTATACTTTGTTCTTTTTTATTCTTTGTAAAAGTACTGCTTTCAGTCACTTCTGTAAATATTCGTACCATTAAGTAAATTCTGACTCAAAAGGGGGGTGGCGTCAAACAGAATATAGGAAAAACATTTATTTCATCTTTGCAGAAGTCTTTGAGAAAGTATCCTTTATTACATTCTCATTCTTTATATTTGGATATAATTACCATGCTTATAAGTTTATATATCATGTCCCCTTTACAGGGGTTTTGCCAGCTACAAATCCCAATATTGGGATTACTACAACTACATATAAAAACTATAAAAAATATAAATATAAGGACATTGGAGACACTGACAAAATATTGCAAAAGTAAAATGCTGAGTGACTCTCTTAGAGAATCTCTTTTATGGAGCATTGGGAAGTTCATCATTATCAACTGATAAAATCAATGCCAATTATCACAACACACATCTTTATTTTTTCCTAATAACATTTATTCTTTAAAATTAAAACGTTAAAGTAAGTAAACTAATGTAGACTTGCTCTTGATCCTATCAACAACCAATCCATGCTTTGATAAACTAGTGTACTTGCTTTCTTAAAGGACTAGTGAAATTGCATAATTATTGTACTTTCTTTTGACTTGACAATGTGAAAAATGTTTAATATTTAATTTTTAATATTTAATTTTTGTTTCACCGAGTTATTCAGTTTTGCTTTAATGAAGACACTCATATTATAATTGTTCCTAAAAGTATTGGAAATCTGGGAAGAGTTGGAGTAATTATGGATTCAGATAAGATCTCTATTGCATTCTGTTTAAAGTGGCTACTTCATATAGCCCCCCAGTGCACTAAATGGAATAGTAAGTCTCCTTAGAAAAATCTATTTGCTGAAACCATGTTCCTGTCTGGTATATGGGCAAATATTGATATTTTGTTATGCACTTCCAAAGCATGGAAGTTATCACCAAACTAAATTGATTCTTTTAGTAGGAATTACTAGAAGGTTGCTATTGTAGATCTCCAAAACCTGTCTGTGATTTCATCTTTATTAGCACCTGAATAGTCATATTTGTTTGAATCAGTGGGGAAATAAATGCATTCTAGGACAACATAATTAACAATACAAAATCCAAGGGTCAGTTTTTAAGTTAGCTTCTTAGGAGAGTAAAATACCTTCCTATGTAGAATACTACTAATTGATCATTCATTTTCCCACTAAGCCCAAACATCTGTTTTGGATTTTACATTCTTGCCCTGTGGGGGGCACTAATGGTTAAGATAGGTTCTCTTGTATAGGAGCAGTTAGATTATTTAACCAGCTGGTTGCCACTTTTGTACAAAATGATAAAAACTATAGTTAAATAAGGCATTTAAATGTTATACATGTATAATGAATTTCCAATTTTGTTTAAAAATATTTTCTATTCTAAAAAGGCAATTTATCTGTAGCATCCTGTTTAAGTATCTAATATTACTGAATTTCTGTATGGAATAAAACATAGGTGGATTTCTAAATAATTTCTCCCCCTTAAAGGAGTTTTCATAGCACAAAGAACAAGTAGACTGGTTCACACATTCCCATTCATGGTTAAATGCAAATGTGTTTTCCCTAGCTGTATTGCTGATATCTTGCTGTTTGCATAGCTCATACGCCACCTACTGCAAAACTGAGCTGACAGCTCATGCAATGCTGGCAGCATTTTCATTCCATCATCGTGGCAGAGCTGAATACAGCTCTTTTTTATTTTTCTTTGAAACCAAACAAGAGCAAGGCCAGATAGCTATCGTAATAAGCCGTTTCTCAGGATGGAACGTAGAATAAACAGAAGGGAGAAGGAATGCGACGACAAAATCCACAATTCAGAGGATGGGGACCCAAGCACAAACTGCAAAACGGCTCTTGTCACCCTCAACGTTGGTGGGTATCTGTACATCACACAAAAACAGACATTGTCCAAGTATCCAGACTCTTACCTTGAAGGAGTGGTAAACAGGAAAATTTTCTGTCCCATTGATGCAGATGGACATTACTTCATTGACAGAGATGGGCTTTTGTTTAGGCATGTTCTGAACTTTCTACGAAACGGAGAACTCTTACTACCTGAGGGCTTCCAAGAAAACCAGCTTTTGGCTCAAGAAGCTGACTATTTCAAGCTTAAGGCACTGAATGAAGCGGTCAGAGCAAGGTGGGAGAAAGAGCAGCAGGCTGCTCGAGAAACAACTTTTCTGGAAATAACCGATAACCATGATCGATCACAGGGGCTCAGAATTTTCTGCAATGCGCCCGATTTCATATCGAAAATCAAAGCTCGTATTGTGCTGGTTTCCAAAAGCCGGCTGGATGGATTTCCAGAGGAGTTCTGTATTTCTTCAAATGTTATACAATTTAAATACTTCATCAAGTCAGAAAACGGGACACGACTGGTACTGAAAGAAGACAACACATTTGTCTGCACCTTGGACACTCTTAAGTTTGAAGCCATCATGATGGCATTGAAGTGTGGATTTAGACTGCTGACAAGCCTGGATTGCTCCAAAGGGTCAATTGTTCAGAGCGACGCACTTCATTTTATCAAGTAATTACTTCCATCACTAAACAAAGGAGTAGAGCATGCAGCCAACCCTCATTAATCTGCAGCACCCCTGGCATCACAATATATACCTGACTAGTAAAGCAAAGCGCTCTGCTGAGACTGAATATATGTGAGCCAACGGTATGTACATTTCACCTACACGGACGTTTAGCTTCTGACTTACTCATGCTGCACAAAAATATTCTTCCTGACTTAAGAGGAAAGACGATGAGTGATTTTAACGAAAAGGCTATTTGTAAATAAATTGTTTTTTGCTGCTAATATGTTTAAATGTGTTGTTCACTGCTGTCATCCACCAATACAACAGGGTTGATATGTTTTATGCACTTGTATGAATCACACACATGTATTGTTCAGCCAAGGTAAACAGTGCTAAGCAAATCTCCACAACAATGCTACAAAATATTGTGATACCTATCCCATTCACTGGCAGTCTACAATTAGTGTCAGTCTGATCATGCATACTTGGTCATTAAAGAATGCATATTTATATAAATGGATAATCATTTCATGTGAGTGGAGCTTTTCATTTCAGGCACAGCACTGTTTTGTAACATGACTGCACAAAGGAGATCATAATTACAAGTGACAATTTATTTCTGTGCATGTGTATCCAGGGTCTTCAATATGACAGTGTTTTATTGCATGCTTCTCAGAGGTTACTTAAGGTAATAAACCGAAGTACGGATTCTTACTATGGAGGACTGAAAAATGTATGTTTATTAAAGCAGACTTATTATTATTACTAACTAACTGACGGGTCACACTTTACTTGTTACCATATATGCAATCTATTCTAGGAGTGGAATTTAAAATGTCTTGTGTACAAAAAGTACAAACTATATCTAAATGTGATTTGTACAGTAGGATAAATATATTTATGATCATGAATGAATATATGTATAAACGTGCATACAGCGCTCATGGGCACATTTAAAAGCAGGTTTAGGCAAAAATATATAAAGCCAAGAAGTGGACATAGAGAGACGTAGAGAGAGAGGTAGAGAGAGAGAGAGGTAGAGAGAGAGAGAGGTAGAGAGAGAGAGAGGTAGAGAGAGAGAGAGACACGAAGAGAGAGAGAGAGAGACACGAAGAGAGAGAGAGAGAGACACGAAGAGAGAGAGAGAGAGAGAGACGTAGAGAGAGAGAGAGAGACGTAGAGAGAGAGAGAGAGAGACGTAGAGAGAGAGAGAGAGACGTAGAGAGAGAGAGACGTAGAGAGAGAGAGAGAGACGTAGAGAGAGAGAGAGAGAGAGAGAGAGAGAGAGACGTAGAGAGAGAGAGAGAGAGAGAGAGAGAGAGACGTAGAGAGAGAGAGAGAGAGAGAGAGAGACGTAGAGAGAGAGAGAGAGAGAGACGTAGAGAGAGAGAGAGAGACGTAGAGAGAGAGAGAGAGAGACGTAGAGAGAGAGAGACGTAGAGAGAGAGACTTAGAGAGAGAGAGAGAGAGACGTAGAGAGAGAGAGAGAGAGACGTAGAGAGAGAGAGAGAGAGAGAGAGACGTAGAGAGAGAGAGAGAGAGACGTAGAGAGAGAGAGAGAGAGACGTAGAGAGAGAGAGAGACGTAGAGAGAGAGAGAGAGAGAGAGAGAGACGTAGAGAGAGAGAGAGAGAGAGAGAGAGAGAGAGACGTAGAGAGAGAGAGATAGACATAGAGAGAGAGAGAGAGACGTAGAGAGAGAGAGAGAGACGTAGAGAGAGAGAGACGTAGAGAGAGAGAGAGACGTAGAGAGAGAGAGAGATAGACGTAGAGAGAGAGAGAGATAGACGTAGAGAGAGATAGACGTAGAGAGAGAGAGACGTAGAGAGAGAGAGAGAGAGAGAGAGAGACGTAGAGAGAGAGAGAGAGACGTAGAGAGAGAGAGAGAGACGTAGAGAGAGAGAGACGTAGAGAGAGAGAGACGTAGAGAGAGAGAGAGAGAGAGACGTAGAGAGAGAGAGACGTAGAGAGAGAGAGACATAGAGAGAGAGACGTATAGAGAGAGAGAGAGAGAGAGAGAGAGACGTAGAGAGACGCAGAGAGAGAGAGAGAGAGAGAGAGAGAGAGAGAGAGAGAGAGAGAGAGAGAGAGAGAGAGAGGCGTAGAGAGACGTAGAGAGAGAGAGAGACGTAGAGAGAGAGAGAGAGACGTAGAGAGAGAGAGAGAGACGTAGAGAGAGAGAGACGTAGAGAGACGTAGAGAGAGAGAGAAAGACGTAGAGAGAGAGAGAAAGACGTAGAGAGAGAGAGGAAGACGTAGAGAGAGAGAGGCGTAGAGAGACGTAGAGAGAGAGAGAGAGAGAGAGAGAGACGTAGAGAGAGAGAGAGAGACGTAGAGAGAGAGAGAGAGACGTAGAGAGAGAGAGAGAGACGTAGAGAGAGAGAGAGAGAGAGAGAGAGAGACGTAGAGAGAGAGACAGACAGACACTGAGAACCAAGCGAAAAAGCTTTCTCAATTTCATTTCATTGCTAATATCCCTCCGTTAAGCCTCAAACTTCCAGGCACTAAAATGACCAGAAATCACAAGCACCCTGCAAACCTGAACAAAAAACCTGCATGATGTAATGCTATTCTTTTGGATTCTTTAAACATTTTCAAACAGGAGAACCTGTAAAACGTATTGGAACAAAGAAAGTATAAAAACAGAGAGATGTTGACCTGAGAGATTGTTCAATTAAGCTCAATAAATCCTGCAATGCAAGAAAATGTGTTGTAAAAGCTAACCCTACTACAAAAATTATTAAAAATAATTATAAAACAATGGAAAAATTAATGTTTTTAGACATGACTGTTCTACAAGATGATGAAGAACAGTTTCAATTACTTTAGTGTCCAATTAAGCTGGAGTTCTTTGGGGCATTCTAGTTTACTATTAAATGGTACCTCTACCAAAAGTACATGGTGACTAAATGTCTAAAAACATGAAACTACATAGCATTTAAATTACAGTTTTGCTAAGATTACAGTAAGATGATTAACTGCTAATACATGTTATCACAACCCTTTTCAATTCATCTTAACAAAACAGTAATATAAATGGATTTCTCACAACTTGACATCTGAGGGGGGAAGAACATCATATTAAAAGGGCTGGTATAAATGTGTGCAATGTAGAATTACCTGGCATAGCATCACAACTTATTTTGTGTTTTAATTAGAAACAGATCAGTCAATGTTTACCTGAGTGTCCCTCAGTGGTAATTATGTGCATGGCTGAATAGAAGATGATAATTATTATTTATTATCTCCTTCGTCAGTTATAATCCACCCTCAGTACTTCATGATGCCCAAAAAGATTTGAATGAAACATTTCTTTACAAAACACACTAAATACAAGAGCTGTTTTTTATGGCAAAGACTGTAAGAACTTGACGGCACTTGGAGCACAGCGCGTTTTATGTATTTTTTTAAACATTCATTTTTTTGTTTCCATTAAAGGCAAGTAACCGTAAATCAAAATCTTATTCCACACCTAAATAAATACTGCTATGGCACTGCATTTGAGAATATGTATACCGTGATACCTCGGCCCCGGCTACCTCAAAACTTCTCAAATTTGGTATTCAACAAATTTTGACAAGAACGACCACCAGGGTTTCCTTGGAACTTGTCTAATCTTGCCAAGACCTGTATGGGTCAATTTACATTACGGCTTATGGGAACTTTGGTACTGGTCATTTCGCCACTTGTCGTGCCTTCGGGAACCAATGGATGAAAACTACCAAGGGTCCACTGTATATAAAATGTATTGGGCTGAATAATTTGCCAAAAAAGTATGGACATCAAATGTGTACTGGATTATCTAACATATGCAAACTTACACTAAATGAATATGAATATCAACATAAACCATGAGTAATTAAACATATAATTGCTTTTATATTGCTGGAATATGCAAAAAACAAACAAAAAAAAAACATGTATTTGACACATACAAATTATATATATATATATATATATATATATATATATATATATATATATATATATATACACATATACATATACATATACACACACACATACACATACACACACAGTGGTACCTTGGTTCTCGACAGGCTGCACTTGGGTTCTTACGGACACAGGCTGCACTTGGACTCTTGTAGGCAACGCTACGCAATGGTTCTGACCTTTATTCCACTTCCTGAGATGTGGGGTGTCGCGAGCGCTTTGACTTCCCAGAATTGTTTCCCATAGAGACGCATTGTGTTCCAAAAAGGAAGCGAACCAAACCAGACGGGAACCACGGTACCACTGTATGTACGTACGTATGTATATATTAAATAAATAGTACATGTGTGTTCACATTTGAATGTCTTCAACAAGTTAAATTCCCCTCAGAATTCTGAGAAATACAGTAATTACACTGCACTCTTGGAAGCTGGAACAGGGACATGAAAATGTGCCCACAAATGCCTCGCTTTTAAATCCATAAATCATTTCAAACATGGCTTCCTTTAAGCTTATGCCCGCTGCATTACACAGCTTTTATGCAAAGCCAAGATTAGATTATACACAAGCTGGGAATCCTACCCACGGACAGCCGTTTCAAGGTTAGTGGCTATCCTTAGCATGGAGCGGGATCACAGCTTGTGTTGTGGATCTTATGAGTATGTAGTTCACCACAACAATCATTTATAATATGGTGGGCAAAAGAGCGATAGAAGCCCTCCACCGTACAGTAAATAAATAGTATTTTTGTGTTCACATTTGAATGTCTAAAACAAGTTAAAAACCTGTTAACACATATATATCTAAAACTTAGGACAGGAGATTTTATATATATATATACATACATATATATATACATATATATATATATATATATATATATATATATATATATATATACACATACATATATATCTTTAATGGTTTTCTGTCACTGTCCCTTGTACAAGTTGTCCTTTCATTCTGTTTTGATGACATTTTCTTTTATTTGTGGTTGCAGTCGCAGTGTTTGCAGTTCCAGTAATGTGACCCACATTTTCATGTCACAGTGTAAGCTCAGTTTCTTACTCCACCTTACAGAGGAAAGAGCAGTGGGCAGTTTATTTGCCAATAATTACATTAGTACCTTGGCCAGGAAACCACTGGGAGCCTGACTAACAGCCCTATAAGTTTCTTGAAATTTGCCAATTCTTTCATTCACTGTATAATTTATTGATTTGTAAATGAAATGTAACCACCTATCAAGCTTGCAATGATTTAGACAAGTGATATCATTTGAGAATAAATACATGCTGCTATAAAAATCAGCAGAAATACTCCTTGCTACCTACCCGATTCCAATCAAATACGCAGACATATTGACTCTAGCAGCAACTTTCTTACCAAGAAAGGAAAACATCAAAGAACAAAAGTAATTTAATTATGTTACTTGCATTATTCAACCATAGTTGAGATTCTAATTAGTAATATCTGTCTGCTGCAATAATTCCAAGTAGCCTTTTACTACTCGGACAAGAGAATCACTGTATATAGCTATATTTTATGTGCATGAATAAACTTACAGGCAGCAGAGGCAATATCTGACTTCAAGTGCACAAACACCCCTTTTGAGAGGAGTCGATTATATCATTAAGTACTTATAGACGCACAAACAGAAATATCCTAATAGGACACTGAAGTCACAAATTTGATATCACACACAAACATTTTTTGCTTAAAAATAATCAGTGCTGCAAAGGTAAAAAAAAAATACTTGCAAAACGTTGAAAATACAGCTGTGCAACATCTTTATGACCACATTTCTAATTGTTATACCATTATACAGATATGAAATAAATGGATATTTTAATATCTGGACGTGAGTCTGCAGAGATTTTGGATTCTCTTTAAAATTAACCGTTTAGTAGAGTCAGGGCACTAGACATACAACTCCCTTAATCCTAATATACTGGTAGCTACATTTTTCAGAAAGTTGTTACAAAAGCAGTTTGCACAGATATAAAACGTATTGCTGTAATGTTTTAAAACCTGTGCATTATAAGGTAGTGTTTGGAAACAGGCAGCCCAGGGCCACATGAACCCGTAGTCTTTTTGGGAGATAATGCCCCTTTTCAGCAATACATAGCCCTTTATATCTCTCTAAAACTAGCAAATAATTCTCAATTGTGCACTCAATACTGTTATTCATTATCTATACCTCTATTACCAATTAATTCCTTTCTTACAGCGACTTTATCATTTTGATTTGGGTAAAATAAAAAGGTTTAAAAGCATTGGGAGGCTCTTTAGAGGGACTCAGGGGCCACTTATGAAGCCCTTCAAGTGAAATTGGTTGCTCATCACTGGTGTGGAGTAACTACAGGAAACTGTGGGTAATCACGCATACAATCTTGGAAAATGTTTACTACAATAGTTGGAGCAAGAAGTTTCTCCTGTCTCGAATGTTAATATTGTATTATAAGTTTTTTAGAAATATGTTTACTTTTTCTTAAGGAAAAAATTAAATTTTACGTGTTGCCTTAACATATAATAATAAATCCCCTAAATGGCTTTTTAAAGGGTAGTTTATTGTTCTTATATTGGCTCTCTAAATAATAATTAGGTAGAGTTTGGCAAGAAAAAAAAGCTTCATTAAAAACTTTTACTGTGCATTTAAACAATGACATTTTGTAATCGGGCCCCCAGGTAGTATGAGTTCCTCATCTCTCCACCGCCTGAATGATGTATTATCTGTGGAGTGGGAGCAACCCTAGAGGGGAATGTATTTGTATACATTGCTAGCAGTTCTTGTTACTCTGCTGCCTGCTAATATGTAATGTGTGTTCTGTCTCAAAAGGTTTCTAATTTGGTACTTCCAGTGGGCAGCTCCCACTCCAGAGACCATACATCATTCAGAGAGTGGAGAGATCTGAAGTTTATCCCAGCGTGGGTCATGGTTTTGAATTTCTTTTTTTATTTATATGCACAGTCAATCTTTATTAAACATTTTTTTTTTCTTATCAAGTTAAGTCCTACCTAGCTATTCTTTAGAGCAGTGCTCCTCAACTCCAGTCCGCAGGGCTCAGCAACAGGTCACAGTTTAGATATATCCCTGCTTGTGCACAGGTGAATTAATCAGGAGCTCTGCAGAATTACTGATTTACAAGACCACTAAAGTAGTACTTCAAGGATACCAACTCTGTTATTGTTCCTAGACTATGATGGAGAAATGGTTAAGTGTTAGCACACAAGGCGTGAAGAAGAAAATCATAGCTCAATAAGTACATTTTGACACCAGTAAAGACTAAAACTATTAGTGCAGTGGGTTTCAACTGAATAGTATTAAAAGTGACAGCTAAAATGTTCTCCTCTATGAGAGAGCAAATACTAGTAGTACATTTTATGACATTTCAGCCCATATTATGTTTTACTAGAAATTCTAATATAAAAGGAGAGGTTCATTTTTGTTATATTCACATATTGGCTCATACTAAAAGAGTGACAAAGGGTAATGTGCACTTGAAATGTATTTTTCATGGTCTATGAATTACTTGATGAGCAGATGTTCCTGTACAAACTCTGGCAGGGTTAGGCAGTTCAGAAGCCGCTATAACTATTCCGACTGTTCTAAATCTCTTTAATGCATCTTTTAAATTCACGTGGTATACATCTACAAAAAGTAAATAACTAGATAATATTTGTGTTTTTAGTGAGTTTGAAGGTTTTGAGATATGAACAGTCTGATGGAGTGAGGTAAAGAGTTACAAAGAGTAGGTGCCGCTTGTTAAGTGTCTTGAAGAAGGACAAGAGTCATTAGCAGAGAAAAAAGGGTGGTTGGAGGAGTATTTTGAGATGAGGCAGAGATATAACAGGGTGCACTGTTAAGGGCTTTATAGGTTAGTGTCAGGATTTTAAATTTTATTCTGGAGGCTATGTAAAACCAGAGAGCTGCTGCAGACACACAGGACTCAATCAGAAGCGTTAATTATGTGTGTGAGTGAAGAGATGGGTGATGGAAAGGTCAACAAGGTGTAAGCTGAAGAAATCGAGGGGAGATATGATGAGAGAATAGATTACAATTTTAGTTGTGTCTCGTGGCATGTTTTGGAGATGTTTTTTTTTTTTTTTTTAAGGTGAATATGGCCTGATTTAGTTATTGATTGTATGTGAGGATTGAATGAGAGGGCAAGGTCCAACATAACTCCAAGACAGCAGCCTGATGTGAGGGTGACGATGGCATTGTTAACAGTTAGTTGAGTTATATTTGAGAAGTGGGAGCTGTATTATGAGGTGGGAAGATTAGAAGCTCAGTCTTTAAAATATTGAGTTTGAGTTGACTGGTAACCATCCAGGAGCATATGGGAACGTGCTAGAATACAAGGGGTAGATTTGGAATTCAGTATCATTTATATGCAGATGACAATCATATTTATCTCTAAACACCAGAAGATTTTATTGGTTTGCCATGGGAGAATATATACATGGAGAAGTGGAGGGGATTCAGGACTGGATCTTGGTGTATGCTAATAGTGAGTGAGGCAAACTAAATATACCATTTTCTAAATAGAATATAGACCATTTAAGAGTTTCCAAAAGGGACCTCTCATGGATTCGAAAGGAGTGAATAATTTGGATAAGTAAGGAATGCATCAAAGGCAGCTTTGACTTGGCGGGGAGCAGGTCATTAGTGATTTATGTGAGAGAGTTCTCTTGGGGCCAGAAGCCAGACAGAAGGGGGTCAAGAAAAGAGTTAGTGGAAATGAATTTGGTTAGGCAGTTTTAATCAAGTCACTCAAGTAGTTCTGGATGCAGAAGTTGGGTCAGATATTTTAAGGTTTGATGTAATTAATACAGGAGTTGTAGTACATTGGAAAATTGTTGCAGGTCAAATGATTGAGGTTTTAATCTGGTAGAGAGGATTGACGAAGGGCAGTGAGTAGAAGGTATGTTGAGGTAGCATGTTAGGAGGTGGTAGTCAGACAGAGGACATGGGGAGATAGCAAGGTTGGAGACTGAGCAAAGCAGTGTTATCCCCAGAATTTTTCTACCAGACAGATGGCATGAAGGAGTAGCAAGGTGGGCTACTTATCTATACTGTTCTACAATATGCATTTGTGTATTCTTTGCTGTTCAAGTTGGGCAGCACATCAAATAAGGTGCGTTAACTGCCCTCCTCAATGAAGCTGGGGAAAACACTGCAGATATTGTAAACTTGTCGACAGAGGGGTAAGAAGAAGCACATAGTGTGAATATTGAAGGATGAGAATTAGTGGAATGGAACCAGGGGTATGCTGCAGAATGTGCAGCGGGAAGAAAGTAATATGCATACACCACCCCCTACTTGTTCCCAGTGAAGGCCATCATATGAAAGTGCTGCAGGAGAGACAGTATCTCATGCAGTGAGCTCAGTTTCTGTGATAGCCAACCGATTAAGGGAGTTAGACATTAATAGGGCATGAATGTAAGTGATGCTGAAAATGTAATGTGCATTCCAGAGGGCACATGAGAAGGCAACGCAGATGGGTTGTGACAGGAGAGAGGAGATTGGGGAAAACAGAAGAGCTTGTGAGAACAAAGAAGGGGAGAGGAGAGATGGGGAGAGGGTAGGAGAGATGGGGAGAGGATAGGAGGGGAGGGGAGATGATAGGAGGGGAGGGGAGAGGATAGGAGGGGAGGGGAGAGGAGGAGGAAAACGGAGACTGTGGTAAAGGAGAATTGGAATACAAAAATTTAAAAAAAAGATTTGTGTATTTATTTATTTTTCACTTTTTAGAAACATTTTCCCCAATTATCAAATTTAGGAATTCAGAATACCATAAAGAAAAAAAAATGACTACTGTGATCCTTTGTACTGTATATATAGTACAAAGGTGGGAAATTAGGATTCCCAACTAGTACCCAGATTGTATTTACAGTCTACAATATAAAAACACTGAAAAATCATTGAAACAAATAAAGTTTACCATACCCTATTTTTTACAACATACAATCTTGTGTTTAAACCTATCAAACATATTGGAAACATGTTCTGTTAAGAAAGTCCTTCCTTTGAGTGCAAGTGGGTTAATCATTTTATTAGGACATCTAGGTTTACAGAGTGATAGAAAAACGTGTCTGTCTTGAAATCTGAGATTTAAAATCACTAATCTACATCAAAAAGCAACTCAGTAAAATGAGAAAGAACGTGAAAAACCAAAGGGTCAGTATATAAATTGATTTGCCATCATTGGAATCCGTGTGTGCTTTTAGTGACATTTTGCCTGGAGGATATATTTATTTTCGCTAGCAGTTCTTAAATGACACAGTCCTTTGAAAAAGATGCGCTTTGGTACAAAACTAGAACAGCAGCTTTTCAAAAAGAAAAACTGCACTTGCATAAGAAGAGAGGGAATGTAACATTTAAGTTATTTAAAAATATATATTTAATTCCACTCATCATTCTTTATAGCTTTTCCTTTTTTTCTGTAAAAAATGAATACAACAGCTAGGAAGTCTAAAGTAGAGAAGCTCTGAGCTTGTAATGGTGTATACTTAATTATTTCTTAATTAAGACTAAAAGAAATCAGCAGTGACAATGTACAAATCATGCAAGAGTCACCAAATCCACACAATCACAAGGGACCCTGAGCAATAGGATTATGGTTTCTCTCTAAAGGCATCCTGTCATTCAGGAATAGTTCTTAAAATTACACAAAATGAGGATTTTTAGAATAAACAAAACTGGTAATGGACTAAATATTTTTTAAAGAAAACAAAGTTTTTATTATGCATTATATGAAACACCGGTCATCTTGATTTGTAGCTTGATCTATAAACCATATGGTTTACCTGTAAAAGTTTAGCATTTTGGCACAAAGTCTATTACCGGAGTTCTAAAAGTGCAGAAATAAGTTTTTGTAACTGAAAACCTAGACTTCATTTTAAATTTAATAAGTGAACAATTTCAGTTTAAATTTTTCCTTAGCAAGCATTCTGCAGCTACTAATCAGATATACTATTATCATTGTTCAGTCCTTCAGCTGTGTCCAACTCTCTGTGACCATATGGATGCAGCATGCCAGGCACATCAGTGTTTCTGGTTGTGCTTATCCATATGGTTTTCTTGGCAAAGATACTGGCATGGTTTGCCATTTCGTTCTCCATTCGATCACAATTTGTCTGGGCTCTCTGCTATGGCCTGCCCATCTTGGGTGACCCTACATGGTATAGCTCACAGCTTCATTGAGGTACACAAGCCCTTTCACCATGACAAGGCAGCGATCCAGACATTCATCCAAAACTAGCAAGAGGAAGATAAAAGACTGTCGAAAACACTAAACAGTTTATTTATTAATTTTGCAACATTTAAAATGGTGGCAAGGACTGCTTCAAGGATAGCACAGTGTTCGATCTCTCACAGGTTCCTGCATTACACAAAAGCCACAGATTTGATCAGCATTTTGTTCCCATTCATATAAGAGTATCAGGCAGGCAGTACTTAGGGGCTGCCTGATATTCCTGTAATCTCTTCTGCAATAAACCAATTAGCAGGTCCTCAACATACAGATGAGGTGGACTGTAGCGAGAGTAGTTGCCATGACTCCATGTCTGTGTGGGCCTGACCTCGGACAATGTCAGGTCTGGTAACCTCCCTAGGGGCTTGTTACAAGGTAAGTGCTAATCCTCTTGCAGAATAATTGTTCTTATTATATTTTTATTTATTTTTGCCATATATGGCTTTTTGATGCAATCCAGCTATGACACTACAAGATAACCTTGTAATCAGAAGGAGCACTGCACGGATGTCAGAACGTGATATGTATATTTATAAAATTAGGCCTGAAGCTACAACTCTTTGTACATATATCCTAACATACAGTATCTCACAAAAGGGAGTACACCCCTCACATTTTTGTAAATATTGTATTATATATTTTCACGTGACAACACTGAAGAAATTACACTACAATGTAAAGTAGTAAGTGTACAGCCTGTATAACCGTGTAAATTTGCTGTCCCCTCAAAATAACTCAACACACAGCCATTAATGTCTAAACTGTCGGCAACAAAAGTGAGTACACCCCTAAGTGGAAATGTCCAAATTGGGCCCAAAGTGTCAATATTTTGTGTGGCCACCATTATTTTCCAGCACTGCCTTAACCCTCATGGGCATGGAGTTCACCAGAGCTTCACAGTTGCCACTGGAGTCCTCTTCCACTCCTCCATGAGGACATCATGGAGCTGGTGGATGTTAGAGACCTTGCACTCCCCCACCTTCCATTTGAGGATGTCCCACAGATGCTCAATAGGTTTTAGGTCTGGAGACATGCTTGGCCAGTCCATCACCTTTACCTTCAGCTTCAGCTTCTTTAGCAAGGCAGTTGTCATCTTGGAGCTGTGTTTGAGGTCATGTTGGAATACTTCCCTGCGGCCCAGTCTCCGAAGGGAGGGGATCATGTTCTGCTTCAGTTTGTCACAGTACATGTTAGCATTCATGATTCTCTCAATGAACTGTAGCTCCCCAGTGCCGACAACACTGAGTACGAACTAACCTTAATAGGTTAGTTCTGTGGACAGGATAACCCACTCTGAGAGCACCCTCTTTTAGCTCACTTGTGCCCTTCACAGGGAGCAATATCCTATAGTATATCTGTCTGGTCCAACTCACTAGAGTGGTCCAGCCCCGAAATACCACAAAATATCAATTAAATACTTTAAAATATGTATATGGATATTTATAGTGAAGCATAAATCCTTATGTCAGTGTTCCTTCAAAGGACCACGGTGGTCATATATTTAAATTATACTACTTTGAAAAACTACACTTGAAAATGGGCAAAATATTTTAGAATGGAAAATAAAATAATGCAACCTTTACTATATTACATTTTATATACTATTATGCAACTGCGGGCTCTACCATTTTGGTTTCTGCTGATCAAGGTGGAAGAAAAGTGGTTACATAGGAAATGTCTATCAGCACAATTGGAATGTGACATCTATAACTACAGAGCATTTTATCACTGCTACTGTAAGCTCTGGCAAACACAGGCTCCCGAGAAGGTGACATTGGATAACGAGAACATGGATACCTGCAGTAAAGTATAATTTGATACAAAAGATAAAAAAATGCAAAGAATGTGTTTTAATTTTTTTCAACGTTCTAAAAGCATTTTGCACAAAATTGAACACAGAGATCCCTTAAATCCTGACCTGTTAAAAGCTTAAATACAATGCGACTTGTAGAGGGTAAATGCCTTTGCTGCACTTTAATGTGTTTACACTGCTCCATTTGAAAGGAAGGCAGGCAGGAGTGTGACATCAGCGACTCTCAATGAACCTACATATTAAAATGTGTTGCAATTCAATCTATTTTTATATTATGCTTTACACATAGGCAAATATGTTTTGAGTAGCAGTAGCTGAAAATTAACAATTGTACGTACTGCCACTGAGCACTTCTTTTAATTCTTTATTTGCTTTGCTGATATTTTTTTATCACTGTTGGTTTTAGAACAGTACATTTTATGCCTCATCAGAAGAGGGAGAAAAATCTGCATGCAGTCATCTGCTTTAGTGTGGCAGGTAAGTATAAAATAAAATGTTGTTGTTTGGTCATTCAGTCGTGTCCAGCTGTGACCCTATGGAGCAGAGCAAACCAGGCACATCTATCAGCCACAAGCCCCTAAGCTCCATCAAGAGCATATTAATTGCTTCAATGACCTCATGCATTCATTTCTGCCTCTGTTGTCCCCCTTTTTACTGTGCTTTCCATCTTTCCCAGCATCAGAGAATACGGTCTTCTCATGATTTTGCCAAAATATCTGAGTTTCCGCCTTGTGATCATGCCTTACAGTGATTTCTATTAAATGGATCTTCTTGCAGTCCAAGGGATCCGAATAAGTTTTCTCCAACACCACAACTCAAAAAACTGTAAATTCTACAGCGCTCAGACTTCTTTATGGCCCAGCTCTCACATCCATATGTTACTACTGGGAATACCACAGTTCGAACTATTGAGACCTTTGTTGATAATATAATATCTTTTTTTTTTTACTAGCTTGTCTAGACTTGCCATAGCTTTCCTCCCCAGAAGCAAACATCTTAATTTCATGTCTACATGAAATTGATCTTCACCTTTATGAGCAGCAGGCCAGCTTCTGCACTCTCTTATTTTACCATCATCAATGGGTACTTTAGCTCCTCCTCACAACCTTGTCACACACCTTTCACGATCTTGAGACATTTTGTTCCATGTTCTGGGCTGACCGTGGCTTCTTAGTCCACATACAGATCTCTCTGGACGCACATAAGATGATCTGGTAGTCCTATCTCTTTAAGAACATGCCACATTGTGTTGTGATCCACACAAAGGTTTAGAAGTATATGTTTTTCTAGAACTATCTTGCTTTCTCTATTATCCAGGAGACATAGGTAATCTGATCAGAAGAACCCTGCTTGCACATTTAGCAGTTCTCGGTCCATATATTGTTGATGCCAAAGTAGGATCTTAAGCAGTACCTTGCTGGCATGTGAAATGAGTAAAATTGGTTGAAAATTGGAGCACTCTTTGGCACTGCCTTTTCTTTATTATTGATTGGGATGCAAACTGACCTTTTCCGGTCAACAAGACACAGTTGAGTTTTCTACATTTGTTGGCATAATGAAAGCAATAAGGACTTTGAATAGTTTATCTGGGATTCTATCAACTCATGCAGCCTTGTTATTAGCAAGGCTTTCTAAGCTCCATCTCACTCCACTCTCCAAGATATCTGGCTCCAGCTCATTGGACACACTATTGAGGCCATCAATACCGTTAAGATCGTTCCTGTATAGATCTTCTGTGTATTCCTGTCACCTCTTCTTTATTTGATCTGCTTGTGTGCTAACATCATTTTTATCTTCTATCACACCCACTTTGACATGAATGGTCCCCTTGAGATTTCCGATTTTCTTGAAAAGATCTCCATTTCTGTTATCTTCTTCAACCTCTTTACATTGCTCACTGTAGATTGTCTTCTTGTCTCTTCTTGCTATCCTCTGGAATTCTGCATTCAGTTGGCCAAACCTTCTATCTCTGCTACCTTTCACTTTCCTAGGCTACTTTCAAAGACTTAACAGACAGCCAGTTTGACTTCTTACTTTTCTTTCTTTTGGGGATATATTGTTGCCGTTCCCTTAAATCTATTCCACCACTGTGGAGCATTCACTAGAGATGTTATTTACTTTGTATCTGCTTGGCCTGATGATATTCCCTCTTTTCTTCAGTTTAATTCTGAGCTTTGCAATAAGAAGTTCATGATCTGTGCAGAGTCAGCTCCAGGTCTTGACTGTATAGAGACCCTCCATCTTTGGCTACAAAGTATAAGGTCTATTTTGTCCATCTGGTGATGAACATGTGTAGTGTGCTCTCTGAGGCTGTTAGAAGAGGGTGTTTGCTCTGACCACACAATTATCCTGACAGATTCTACAAATCTCTGACCTGCTTCATTTTATACTGCAGGGCCAAATGGGCCAGTTATCTTTTGGTTCTCTACTTTAGCATTCCAATCTCCTATGATGAGAGGAACATATTTTCTTTTAGTTTTATCTAGGTGTTGTTGAATATCTTCACAAAATTGGACAATTTCAGCTTCTTCAGCATCCATGGTTGAAGCATAGACTTGTATCACTGTTATGTTAAATAACTTGCCTTGAATTCAAATTGAAATAATTCTGTTATTTACTGGGTTGTAACCATGCACTGCTTGCTCACCATTTAACCCTCCTGGTGGTATGATTATGCCAGTATTTAGAATGTTAAAGCGGTACATTCTAAAATACTGACATCATCATATTATCTTTAGACACCATTACTCCTTCCCCCTCTCCTCCTCCAATTCCCTCCTCCCTTATCCGCCCCCCTTTCCCCCTCTCCTCCCTTATCTGCCCCCCCCTTTCCCTCCTTCTACTCCCCCCTTTCCTTCATCCTCCTCCCCCTTTATTCTATCACTTAGCAAAGCTTCCCCACTACAGAGGTGAGGCTTAGAGATCTGGATTTACTCTTGCTCCTTTCTTAATTGAGGGTACGTTAGCTTTTCTACAGTCGTTTGGTACCAAGCCCATGGAGAGTGAGTTTTGAAAATGTAGATATAATGATAATGGTATGGCTAGTACAGAACCCTGTTCCCTCAGTACCCTTGGGTGTATTCCATTATGACCTTGTGCTTTATTAAAATGTATTTTTTCCAGACTCTTTTGGATTTCTTGGTGGAGGTAGTTGCCATGACTGACTTATGGGAGGCCAGGAGGGGGATTTTCCTGAACCCCACAAGTAACACTGCTATTTGGGACTCTCTCACATCTATTTGCCAATATCAAAGGGTATCAAATGGACACGGGATTTGTTTTAATGATTGTGGCAATTTGTCTTTCATTTATGTTATATGTTTAAAGAACTTATATGTGCATATAGTTATGGTCAAGGTTTTCTGGTTACATGCTGTTATTGATGTAAGGGGGCAGAAATGGTTTATGAGATATTTTGATGGATTTGGTGCAGAGGTGCTATTCCCAGATGTTACCCTACCCCACCATAGCATGTCATGAGTGATCAAAGGACAGCCATAACCTTTGAGGTGATCTGGCCATATAATCGTAGTAACTGGGGATTTGGCTTTAGACATGGGGGATGGGGTATTTTGAACACTGTCAAATGTATCTGAAGCAAGAAATAAAGGTCTGTGCTCTATGCATTAAGAAACGGTGTGATGTGATTTCTCCTGTCTCCCCATGACATATGTCCTGATCTTAATTGCTGGGTGCTGAGATGAATATAAAGTCACAACCTGCAGATCACTCCTATAAACTACAGTAGGAGAATTAGGGGTGTACTGAGCCCCTTAAATCTGGGTCATGACAGTAGTATAGCCGGTTTGCTGCAGTGTCCCAACTGTTTGTATGCCCCTTTTGTATACAGAAGAAAATAATATATTTAGCACTCCCTGGTCTCTATGTATCAATTAGCCTTTTTCACATTGTAGGATTCCTATAGTGTCTTTCCTAGCCTTCTTTCCATTAATTTATTTTTAAAGCTCATTACGTTTAGTCTTACTCTCCTTTGCAATTACTGCTTTTTCTGCAAGCCTTGTTAAATTCCTTGTACTCATGTAAAGCTGCCTCTGTTCACTCTCTCTCTCGTTTAATTTAAATGCCTGCTTTTTACTCCTTATCTTGATTTTTACATTTTTGTTAAGCCATATGAGTTGTGATTTTATTATTTTATTTTATTTTGCACATTGTATGTGCTGATATGTATGTATGTATGTATGTTTATTAAAACCTTTAAAATTTTGTATATTTATTATCTGTATTTTACCTGTATTGCTGGATTAAACGTTTTAAAATTACAAATGAAAAACAAATGAGATTGTGTTGTGATCACGGTTTCCTAAAGATTCTCCTACTTCAACATTTGATATTGTATAAATATTATTCATGACTACTAAATCCAAGATAGCCTCATTTGTAGTAGGTTCTTGTATAACCTGGGCCTTGCACTCAAGAACCTGCTCCCTTTAGCTGAACTGCTGGTCTCATTCTTCCAGTTTATTTCAGGGTAGTTAAAATCAATTATTAGAACTTGACCATGCTTAGCTATACTTCCAATTTGTAACAATGATTGCAATTCCTCACTCTCACTTACATTTGATATTTATAACATTTTACTACCAATATATGTATATTTTTCACCAGTCACTGCTGTTGTGTCCAAATCCTGGTCTCCGCATTGTCTTTTGTGTGAGCAGTAATACAAGACAATTCTGTTACTGTTGATCCTTGTAACTGAATACAATACAGGGAATTTATTGTATGTTTGAGCCCTGATGCTAGTGGTTACCAAGGAAACAGTAACATCCGAGAAAACAAAACTGAAGTGCAAGATGCTTCTTTTGTGTAGAATTAAAGTATCTTGTCTTTATAAGGTACCAAGATGGATTCCAAATGTATAATACATGAAGTCAGGAAAAAGCTTTTGTTACTCCAGTTTTCAACATATTTGCTTGAAGCAAGACATTTTTTGACTAAAGTGGGAACATATCCATTCTATCTTAGGGATTTTAACCCTCTTAGTATTAATTAAGTAGCAATTTTGTATTTGCTGAAAACAGGGTTTTAAATCTCAAATATTAAAATATGTTTATCAATTCACTTATTTCTGAATCATTCAATGGCTTCAAAGCAGTGCTCAGAATTTATCAAAATGTGAGCCAGTTGGAACTTTGAACCATGCAGTTACTTAAGAATATGGATAAATAAACCTTACATGGCAATTTTTGGCATGCATCACAAATAATAGTTGTCAAAGTACGAAAAGTCGACACGCTTTGTGACCTCGCAAAGTGAGCTTGCAAGAACTGCGTCCCTCACAAAGCGAGGGGCCGCATTTGCGGAGGTGGAGGCTCTACGCTGCCTCACAAGCGGTTACAAACAGCCACAGAAGCGGGACTTTGAAAAAATACATCTAACACGCAATGACTTAGAAAAAAAAACATTACAAACTTGCAAAAATATGACGTTAACGGCCGAACCGTGCGCAGCTGAAAAGATTAAAAAAACAATAAATACACACAAAAATGACATAAAAAGCTTACAGCAAGGGGGGCACCCAGGACCTCTGCTTAGTGAAGTTACACCTCAATTTAAGTCCAATTTACAGATTTTACACACACAAAAATCCCCTAAGCAAGAGAAAATATGGCCGCAGAAAAAAACAAAAACGAGGCTACACGAGCCTAAAGCCGCAAAACACCAACAAGCACATACGGATTTTCAAAAACGCTGTACGAGGTAAAAGATATACTTTTAGCAAGGACACTAAATCATCACATACACATTAGCTGCCATTTTCCAACACTAACTTACAGAATGCGGAAGTACCCAGTTACACTAGCAGTTTCCCCTCGTGCACGCAGCCTATTTACACTACACACTGCACACATTGCTGACACTTAAACCTCAGCTCCACAACAGTGCAAACCTACATTGTATGCTGCAGGAACATCAAAACAGATTGCCAGCTCTTCAGCAGAATGTTTCCTGCATATATTACTTACAAATAGGTAAAGAATATTAATTTATTAAATTATTGCTTATTTAATTAGCATAAAAACGCTGCTCATAGGACACAAAGTACACCAGGGGACAGCCTTGCAATAAGCGCAGAAAGCAGATCAAGGCACATCTTACAATGACAGCAAAAGCGCCTCTGATAAAAAAAAAAATATACAACAACCTCGCAATGAGTGCCAAAGCTCAGCGCAAGGCTCGCAATGAGCGCCAAAGGATCTCAGACCACCCAAAAAATTACCGTCTGTGCCAAACAGCATTACCTGCCTTACAATGTTATTGCCCCATCATTTTTGACGGGCAAGTCGATAGTTATATAATAAAGGTTGTTTGACTCAGTAGTCAAGCTAGAAAATGGAGGGCCCTGATGCAAACCCCCCCCCCCCCCCCCCACCAGCCTTACTCCAGTGGTCTTGTAATAGTTGTTTTGCGCTATGCCCCCTGGCACCAAATCACTCAGTGCTCCTCAACTTCCCATAACAGCAAACATTCCAAAGACTCTTTCACATTGCAGCTCCACCCCCAAACCCGCTTGCCCCTTCCCTCCTGTCTGCAGCATTGCACCAGGATGAGCATGCCCCACTTTCCAGCAACATTCCTTGTTAGCAGCCATCCCCTCTCAGCATTAACCCCCGCACAGCACCCAACCCCCTCTCCGCTCCAACCTCCCACAGCAGCAATTCCTTTCTCCTCTGCCACCTCACAAAACCCATCCTCCTGTACTTTGCTTTCATCCAGTCCTTGCTCTCTCATCTCTTCCCTGATACACATCGTGAGCATGCTAAACTGCTCCACACTTCAACATCCTGGAGCTACAGCCACACACCAATTTCAGACTCAGGGGTATGCAGACAAGGAAGGACAGGGATACCCAAAGGGGGCAGGGGGCTGAGGTGGATTGAGCCAGGGTGAGGGGGCCCTACCCTAGAGGAACAAAAAAAATGAAATGCAAAAGGGCCCTGGTGCGCTGCACCACTGGTAGATCCGCCCCTGGTTACACTGAGACACTGAAACATAGTGGAAGCAGCAACCGCTCTTCTGTGCAGTGATATTATAAAAGCAAAGATTAGGGAATAATATACTCTGCATATGTCTTATGCTTTTTATGTATTTTATACTGTCATACATGGAGAAAAATGGCATTTATTATAAATTGTCATTAAGCTCTCTGCATGCAAACACTCATCAAAATGCTTGAAAGGGTAGAGATAAAAACACCAAGAGCACATTAAACAGCTTAGTACATCTTGTGATGCTTGGCTATAGATTCTATAATAAAAAAAAAAACTGCTCACTATATTACCAAAGATGGGTTTTTAAATAAAATATTAGCAATAAGTGTTTTAAGCCCAGAAATGTTACAGTTTTAAATAGCTCTAAATGATTCAAATTAAATATGTGTCAAATATGTTTGGAATTTGTACAATTAAAATGCGTTTTCATTCAATCTTTTGAGAAAGCCTTTTAAAGAAAAGTAGTAGTAGAAAATGTTAATTTTTACCAGTGAACCCCTAATTTTCTCTAAATTTGAGCATGTATCGTCAAACATTGAAATGCTATGAAACAGGATTACATTTCCCCAATCCTGTATGCACCGTGCCATTTATCATAAACTAAATACATTTAAGTAAAAGAGCAGTTCCAACATACTGACTCCGCTTCATTTCATTCTCCACAACAAAAGGAAGATGTAAACTCAACTGATTCAACGCTAGGATTTAGCTGAATTGGGAGGTGAGCACTGAAGTGTTTTGCTTTTCTTTTTAATGTCAGCATATGGATTAGATATCACTCTATAAATACATATTAGAAACTCATTATTGCCCAATGTGAGGTAATAACTTCAATACAATTTGGTTGATTTGCTCTACAGTACTACATTAATCGCCTTCTGGATAACTATCTTATTGTGGTGAAGGGGCTTGTGTATTTTAATGAAGCTGTGAGGGTCACCCAAGATGGGAAGATCACAGCAGATAGGTCAGATAAATCGTGGTACATTTGGGACCCAAACTACCAACAACAAACCATCAATTTTACCAAAAGGGTTATAATTAGATTACAGCAAAATGTAGCACTTTAATTTATGGAATATTTACCAGTATATACATTTGCACTTTTTCAAATTTGTCACTGGTAACTTTATGTGTTTTTGCACTATAGGATTATTCCTATTTATTGTCCTCTCTTATCAGCACTTAGCACTTTATCCTCTATACATCAACTATTGGATATATACCGTATATACTCGAGTATAAGCCGACCCCAGTATAAGCCGAGGCACCCATTTTACCACAAAATACTGGGTAAAATGAGTGACTTGAGTATAAGCCGAGGGTGGGAAATGTGCTGCCCCCTGTGTCCCTCTTGTGCCCTCTGTGTCCCCCTCTCTCTCCCGTGTCTCTCCCCCCCTCCCTGATCACCCTCCTCATTCTCAACCCCACTCCTCATTCCTCATCCTCAACCTCCCTCCTCATCCTCAACCCCCCCATCCTCTCTCCTCAACCCCCCTCCTCATCCTCAAACCCCTTATCCTCAACCCCCCATCCTCAACCCCAACCTCCCTCAACCCCCCTCCTCAACCTCAACCCACCTCCTCAACCCCAACCCACCTCAACCCCCCTCCTCCACCTAAACCTCCCTAAATACCTCCCCCCTCTCCCCGCATTTACCTGCTTGTGCTCCGGCCACTGCTCCTTGCCGGCGCGTATGTGACGGCACATGCATGCCGGGTCATTAGCATATACCGGGGGGTTAGAGAGACATGGGGGGGTTAGAGAGACACGGGGGGGTAGAGAGACACGGGGGGGTAGAGAGACACGGGGGGGTAGAGAGACACGGGGGGGTAGAGAGACACGGGGGGGTAGAGAGACACGGGGGGAGAGTGACTCGAGTATAAGCCGAGGGGGCCCTTTTTTGCCTTAAAAAAAGGGCTGAGAAACTTGACTTATACTCGAGTATATACGGTAGATAACCCTAATCATTATAAAGGTCTGTTTCACAATTGAATAGTGTCCCAAATTCAAGTAGCTGGGCACCTTGATAAAAGATTTTATTAGAAATTGTTGTTATATTTACTATTATTAAAGGTGAAGTTTTAATGGTTACTTTCTAACAATACATCATTTATAGGTCATAAGGAGTGCACCATATTTAAGGAATTTCTTTTCTGTCCTCCTTTATTTACCACTGGAGAAGGAACTGGAAACCCATTCCAGTATCTTTGTCAAGATAACATTATGGATAAGCACAACCAGAGACATAAAAATTGTGCCAGGCGTGCTGGGAGCAAAGGGTCACGGAAAGTCGGACAGGACAATGACTAAACATACACTGCATTAAAACAGTAAATTGAGCATTCAGTGAAATAACATTGATACATTAATAACTACTTTAATATTCTAAAATATTATCAAGCACATGGCTGTGAAAGCAATCTGCAATACTTAGCTTGGATTTAAAGGGTCAGTTAATTCAGTATAACTTGGAACACACCACTCATAATACTATAATACTTTTTGCATTTTTGAAATGTGTTCTTTTTTTTTCAGAGAGACATTTATAAATACAATCTTAGTTTACATGAGACTCTGACAAGCCCCCAGACAAAGCCACAGCATCAGCTGCGTGAAGAGAGCTTAAGCAGAAAGAGTTAACCCTTCACAAATTCACCTGTCCAGATAAAGCACTGCTGGATTCAGCTAAAATTGGCAGTTGGAGGTTAAAATCCTCTGCTACATTCCTGAAGTTCAGAGAAAAAACATACATTTTTGTGCTCACAAAGTCTACACTGGCTGGTGTCGGCATGTGTGGTGAATCATGGAATAGTCAGCAGTGTGTTTGTAAGCAGACCTATGATGGCAGATTTGTAGCTGTTAATAGTGGAATAAAAAAAAAAACACAATAGTTCAATTTAACATAAAATTGTGTGCACTTTCACACCATGAAGAGCACTTACAGTGAGGTAAATGGCCCTTTAAAAATATTTTTTTGTATATGTACCTTTGAATGTAAAAACAAACTAAATTATTTTGGTATTTAAAACATGTATTATCACATATATAGTTGTGAGCGTACGAGTCGTTGCTCACGCTTGCGGGCTCGCATAGCGAGCCCGCGGCCCTCGCGAAGCGAGCCGCGGCCCTCGCGAAGCGAGGGCCGCGGCTCGCGTAGCGAGGTCACTGGGCAAGGGCCTCAGTTGCTGGCATGGAGCGCCGAAGGCGCTCCATGCCAGCAACTGAGGCCCCTCGCGAAGCGAGGGCCTCCGTTGCTGGCGAGGTCACTGGGCACGGGTCTCAGTTGCTGGCATGGAGCGCCGAAGGCGCTCCATGCCAGCAACTGAGGCCCCTCGCGAAGCGAGGGACTCAGTTGCTGGCGAGGTCACTGGGCAAGGGCCTCAAACCCTCGCAAAATTCACGTCGCTACTCAAAAAACACGACACACAAATTACGACACTCGCTAAATTTTACGAGGCACGCAAACAACGTACGAAACACGTTACCACACATTACGACCTCGCAAACATCGGACGCAACACGCCGACATACAAACATTTAAAACACAATACATACACACAGCACATACATAAAAAACTTACCTACACCAAGAGGGAGCACCCAGGACCTCAAAAATGCAACTTACACCTCGATTTTACTCCAAATAAAACAGTTTAGAGACTAAAAAAAAAACGAAGCGAGAGAAAAAATGGCCGCCGAACAAAACGAAAACGAGGCTACAGCACTCTAAACTCGCAAAACACCACAAGAAACTCGCAAAACACCACAAAACACCTACGGATATTCCGATACAGACCTATACCACACATTACTCGCCATTTTACACCAATGCGGAAGTACACGACTACGCTAACGGTTTGGTCTCGCGCACGCACAGTGTTACACTGCACACATTCAGCATGCTTATACAGCAGCTCCACACCACTAATGCTGCAGCAGCATCAACACAGATTGCCAGCTCTTCATCACAATGCTTCAAAATAGGTACAATATATTCATTTACTAATTTAGCTACCTTACTATTTCATTGCCGTCATTTTTTGACGGGCAATTCGCTAGTTATTTAAGAATAGACAGCTGCAAATTATAAATATTTATTATAGCAAAAAGGGAATACATCAGGCATGTTAATATTGTCACCTGAAGGAGAGAAATGGTAATCTGTCATTGTTTTTCATGGATAAGATTTCTAGAAATAATGTACTTTTACTTTTCTGAGGAAATCAAGTGAAGTGAAGACACGGCAAATCCCAGGAGGAAGTAATGTTCTGACAGAGCTGCAATGGTTTCATCTTTGACACACCACAGTGTCTAGCTGTCACAATTCAACCAGTAAGTTGATCATTTTATCTGAACTTCCAACATTTTCTGCATGACCTGAATGATCTTGGTTTCTCAAGCTCCTTACTTGATCTCCACAGAATAATTGTTACTGCAGGGTCGGAATGAGTTGTAAATTGGGCAGACTTTCCAGACCACAAAAGCTAGCTTACATATTGTGTTACTACATGAAACCAGACCAGTGTAAAACTCCATCTGTAAGACTTACGGTACTATGGCATATGAAAATATTTTAGTTTTTTACAGCAAATAAAGATAAAATAATGACAAATTATGAGTTCATCATTTAAACACTGGCAACATTAATCAAACGTATATACTGGTCCTTGAACCACACTAAGCTAGGAGTTGACAAGGCTGCACCAAACTTGGGAGCCAACAGCAGGTTTCCCAGATTATTGATACATGTGGAAATGGATACAGGATAAAAGTGGATTAACCAAAATGAATATTTTATTATTTAATGGCTCCATGACTCCTGGATTTGTTAAAGGATCACTATAGATTAGGAAAAATGCCATATGTTTGTGAACTTTGCAGTGGGCATAACACATTTTTAGGTGAAATATTTATTTTAGTAGACACTGCTTGTACCTAATTGTTATTATCTGCTCAAGAGTGGAAAAGGGAGTTGTTGATTCACTGCTGAATTTAGTTAAGACACTCCATACATTTTAATACCATGACTGATCTATAGGTTGCAGTAAGACAGTAGCACAACTTGATATGTTATCCATGTAATATTTAACATTATAAAACGTAATTATTACTTCTGATCAGGTTTGCTGGTTATTGGTGTGTAAGTGCTTTAATGGTCACATTGCTTTTTATTTCACTGCCAAACAGGCACAGCATTTGGACTAATGGTCAGATTATTTCCAAATGTATTTAGATAGCTGCAGAAGAGGAGATAATATATATTTCTATATATCATACCATGATTTTGTTCCTGTCCCAATCCTATATGACTATTTTCCTGAGGAGGGAGGGGGCAGTATCCATGGACAGGTGGAACTGGTGGCAATAGAGCCATAGAGGCTATTCCCAAAATGGTATGGCCACAAAAATGTGGGAGGCTATATGGCATGTGGGATACTTGCACCCCCAACACCCACACAAGTGGGATCAGTGTAGCTAGGAGGTAATCCAAGAGGATCACTTTCTAGGGTACACTAGAACAGGGGAGGGAGATGGACTTTTGGGGACTATGGACTATGTGGGCCCTGAGGAGAACCTGGCACCTGAATCACAGACTATATTATTTGTAAACCTAGCCTGTGTGATTGCTAATATTGCAATTGACTGTGACATGTTGCTTAATGTTTAAATAAATGATGTGGGTTCAGAATGTGATCTGTGCTAGATACTTTCTTAATATTACTGGTTGAAGGGATGCATTTCATAAATGAGCTAGTAGCAGTTATAAGTAATGCAACATACTGCAACAGTGTCTTAAGAATTAACGGACAATTGCTTGCTAATTGGACCCTCTCTCAGGCACATGGTTGAGTTGACAGGGGGAAAAGGGCCTAGAGATTAGAGAGATGGTGGGGGGGAGGGGAGGATAGCTTTGGTCCTTAAACTGGTGTTGAATATACTGGTAAATGTGGCCTCTTTGATGTGTATAACAGAGTCATTAACATCTCTCCTGATGAGCACAGATTGTAAAACAGCATGCAATGCTCATTAGTCACCTTCTGGAATAGTTCAGTCCCATTAGTGGGGTTAGGTACAGAGGAACAGTACAGGAAATTCCTAATATAGGGGTGGGGTCTGCCCCCTCCCTAGGGTGACATTTTGGACTGGGTTTTGGATAAATACACTGTACCTGATCAATAAAGTCTTTTGTGCAGTTTAAACATACATGAGCATTGTGTAAAGCTAATTCTGGGTATGTAGTAATTCTACACAAAGAAATCATTGCAACGGACTAACTAACTTCCAATATGTTGCTTCTAATCACTGGGAGTATTATTACGGACCGTTTTTTCTGTGCTTTCTGGGTACTGGTGGAAGGGATATGCTATGCGGGGTTCATTGCTGCTAGACAGGGATATTCCAGAGAACCCTATGTCCTACTGAAGCCGTAGGATTATAACAACTATTTAGAACAACAACAAGAATGCCAAATTGCTAGTTATATATTTAAAACCACATATTAAATAATTAGAAAAATGTATTTATTTGCATAAAGAACAGCTCCCATGACATTCATGTTAAAAAAAGGCATGGCATATGTATAACCACTGTCAGCAAAGAACTGCTTACAAAACATTTTAGAGCATTTTCACCATGCATTTTCTTTTTACCTTGCATTTTGAACATAAAAGGCTTACTATTTATGTTGTCACATGTTTTAAGGTCTAAGTGACTACCATATAATAAAAACTGATACTTTGGTAACAGCTTTGTGTGTCAGACTGGTTGTTATATCACAATTTGCAATGTAATTGACATGCTATGCAGAGAAAGGTGCATTTGTCAAATACTAAAAGCTGCACTTGCACTCAAGTTGTTCCAAGAAAGCAGGAATCACTGAAGACAGAAAAATGAAAGCACGAGTAATATGCAAAAAATAAGATAAGTTTATCACATATTTCACAAACTTATGAATTTTCCTAAATTCCAATGGCCACTCAGCAACACTATGGTCTTCGCGGACAGTGCAATACATAACATTTAGGTCAATAACAAACTCCTGTCATGAACCTGAGAAGTACCCCACACAAGCTGCAATTTATACAGGCGTAGGAAACGTGAACCAGGTCTAATATTATTGGGAAAATGTGGCCATCACTTATAAGCAGCTGAACAGCTGTCATTGACTCAACAGTTTACATGTAAAAGACCATAGAAATCTATTTAAGTAGCAGCTGGATGACTGGTTGCACTAGCACATCAGCTTTTGTTATTAGAACAAGACTCAGAATGAAATATGATTAATGTATTTGACATGGGTTTCAGTTTTACTTCAAGTCATTTTACGCTAATTAAATATGTAGCACAAGATCAGATAATAAAGTCATCTTTCAATTAGTATATTCTTTGTGTGCTACACAAGAACATCAAGTAGAAGAATAATGAGGCAGAAGCAAGGAAACAAAAGATTTTAAATGAACACTTACCGGTTGTTCTGTTTTCAGATTTATCATCGCTCTGACCTGCAACACAAAAAGGAAACATAAATGTTATAGGCAAGCGTGAGTAACATTAGAAAATAAACTCAACACATAAGTAATAAATAAATCTAGTCTAGAAATCTTGACAAACTCGCCATAAATGATGGAGTATGTGCAGTTACTTTTCATTTGTATATGAGAAGCTCTGGCCTCTAGATCCGAGTTTGTGATAACAAAAATATGGCCTCTCTTTGGCATTCATGTACATCTTTTAAAAAGGTATAGAGAGGGAATATTATCCTTAATAAAGTGATGTGGGGGGAGTGGGATCAGGGATTCTGCAAACAGAAAGATAGATGTAGTAATATCAAAAAATCACTGTAATGGTAGTTAATACTCAAAAGATATGGGTCTAAATTCAAATGAGTAATTGTAAAATTAAATTTATAAAGGAATCCCAGTAATAACCTGAACTGTATTCATAAAAATATAAAAGGACTCCTGCATATTGATATGTCATTATACAAGAGTCACTTAAATGTTTATACACTGTTTAAATGATTAATGTGTAAAAAATGTCTCTGATGTCCCCTGAAAGAAGCCATGATAAGAGTGCATGTATGAAAGGGGCATTTATATTTCTACAGAAGTATGTCTTGCTGTTATCCTTGCATTCTGCTTGCTTCTAAGCCTGTGTTGGAAAAGGGTAGATAATAAATAATAAATGATAATAAATGTTCCTTCCTTCTAATAGATAACTCCAGCACCATAGGCTTGAAACTAGCAAGAAGCAGTGAATCCAGTCATTCTAATTAGTCTACATAAATTAAGAAATATCTAAAAAAACTTCATATACTACATAATTCACAGACATATTTTTTTCCCTTTAGTTCAGTGATCATTTAATTAGTGACTGGAAGAGCTAAAATATTTCAGAAACATGATCTCTCTATAACAAGAGGACGCTTAGAGAAAGTAAATGACATCTATCCAACCCCTCTCTAAACAGTTAGATAAGTGAAGCACAAACTTCATGCTTCAAGTTAGCAGCACATGCAAAGGCCAGACAAGATGGAAGTTTATATATAGATTCTGCAAAAATTAAGATTCTCTCAAAAGATGCTTTTATGTTCATGGCTTGCATAACTAATTTTGTTACACATTTCACAAATGTGACATGTTTCCCAAGCTCCAGTATTTTTATTGACCCCTGCAACAGCGCTACATTTAAAAGCATGGCAATAAGACTTCTGTGGTGACCTGAGAAGTACGTCATTTAAGATACAAGTTAAATAGGCAAAGTTGTGAGGAAAACAGTGGCAGTAGATGCCCCTTTAAGGCTCAGGTTGTCTGCTGCCCATAACCTTCCATGTCTGAATTCACTTTATCTGAATGGCTGTATTGTAAGTCTGAAACGGTGCTTATTGTTTGTTCTGTTTTATGTCCGTTTGCATATTTAAGGGCATGTATGTGGGTACTCCTATAAGTTCTGTTTATAGTGACATATCAGGGTTGTATCGATGTAAGAAAATATACTTATGATGAACATAACACACCTCAAACACTGTGTAAAGTGGTCTATAATTAGCTGGAATTATAATAAAATGAATGTCCTTATCAGAGGCCCTGTGGTTTTATAAATGTCAAGGCCCTCACAAGGCAGCTGGCGTTCCTGTCAGGTAATACTGACTAAACTGTTCTGCACAGAGGATATTGCCGAATGTAGATGTGTCAACTTGCAGTGCAATCACATATATAGTTGTGAGCAGGCGAGCCAGCCAGAGCCGTTGCTAACGCTTGCGGGCTCGCATAGCTAGCCTGCGGGCCACGCTAAGCGAGGGCAGCGGGCGAGGGCCTCAGTTGCTGGTATGGAGCGCCGAAGGCGCTCCTTGCCAGCAACTGCGACCCTCGCAAACTTTACGTCGCAGCGCAAACAACACGACACAAGAACTACGACCCTCGCAAACTTTACCTCGCAGCGCAAACAACATACGAGACACGTTACCACACATTACGACCTCACAACAATCGGACGCAACTCGCGAGCATTAACAAGTTCAAAACACAATCAATACATACACCACGTACATAAAAAGCTTACCTACAGCAAGAGGAAGCATCCAGGACCTCAAAAAAAACAACTTACACCTTCATTTAACTAAAAATAAAAGAGTTTGAACACTAAAAAATTTGCTAAGCGAGAGAAAAAATGGCCACCGAACAAAAAGAAAACAAGGCTACAGCACTCTAAACACTCAAAACACCACAAGAAACTCGCAAAACACCACAAAAGACCTACGGATATTCCGCTAAGACGCATACCACACATTACCCGCCATTTCACGCCAATGCGGAAGTACACAACAACGCTAACGGTTTGGTCTCGTGCACGCACAGTATTACACTGCACACATTCAGCACGCTTACACAGCAGCTCCACACCACTAATGCTGCAGCAACATCAAAACAGATTGCCAGCTCTTCAACACAATGCTTCAAAATAGGTAAAGTATATTCATTTATTAATGTATTACATATTTCAGTACTACACACAAAACAGCATTAGCTCACTTACAATTTCATTGCCGTCATTTTTTGACGGGCAATTCGCTAGTTATACTATATGCAGAAGGTGGCAGGTTATAGCGTGGATCATGTTATCCACCAGGATCCATATAGAAAGTCAAACCTCTCCTAAACAAATGGCAAATAATAAGGAGGGAAAAGCCTAACTTGCCTATATTTGGGGGGATAAAAGGCTGATCTGTGCTGCAAAATAATGTGCACGTTAGTTTTCTAGACTATAACTACACACAGATATTTAGGGGCACATCATCAATAAGGCTTTGAAATATACACATGTAGTCTGCCCGTGGTATCAACTTCAGCTAGGCTTAATTAATCATTAGAAGATCCTTATGATTCCCTTATAACTGCAGACTATTAATCTACACCTTTCCTATACATCTCATTGCCATTACTAAAATGCCCAAACTGGTTGGGTAAAAAGTTATATTTTGCTACATTAGTTTGTTATCTGCTGCATGCAGAATGTATTAGCTGAAGTCTGCACTATATCAACAAGTAATTATCAAGATAATTTAGAGTGCATATCTTTCTCATTGATGTCCTAGAAATGAACAGGATGTTCAGAATTATAATCCATCTCCAATGAAGATAAGCGGCATCCAGCTGATTAAAGTAGGACAGGACAGACTGGCACCTAGCAATCACCAATGATATACAGTGCCTTGCAAAAGTATTCACCCCCCTTGACTTTTTACCTATTTTGTTACATTACCGCCCTAAATTCAATGTTTTGTTAATCTAAAATGTTTGTGATGGATCAGAGCACAATAGTCTAAGTTGGTGAAGTGAAATGAGAAAAATATATACATAAAACTATTTTTTTAGAAATAGAAAATTAACATGGGTGTATGTATTCACCCCCTTTGTTATGAAGCCCATAAAAAGCTCTGGTGCAACCAATTACCTTCAGAAGTCACATAATGATGTCCACCTGTGTACAATTTGAGTGTCACATGATCTGTCATTACATATACATACCTTTTTTGAAAGGCCCCAGAAACTGCAATACCTAAGCAAGAGGCACCACTAACCAAACACTGCCATGAAGACCAAGAAACTCTCCAAACAAGTAAGGGACAATGTTGTTGAGAAGTTCAAGCCTGGATTAGGTTATAAAAAAAATATCCAAATCTTTGATGATCCCCAGGAGCACCATCAAATCTATCATAACCAAATGGAAAGAACATGACACAACAGAAAACCTGCCAAGAGACGGCTGCCCACCAAAACTCATGAACAGGGCAAGGAGGGCCCTGGAGGAGCTGCAGAGTTCTACAGCAAAGACTGGAGTATCTGTACATAGGACGACAATAAGCCTTATGCTCCATAGAGCTGAACTTTATGGCAGAGTGGCCAGAAGAAAGCCATTACTTTCAGCAAAAAACAAAATGGCGCATTTTGAGTTTGCAAAAAAGGCATGTGGGAGTCTCCCAAATTGTATGGAGGAAGGTGCTCTGGTCTGATGAGACTAAAATTGAACTTTTCGTCCATCAAAGAAAACGCTATGTCTAGCGCAAACCCAACACATCACATCACCCAAAGAACACCATACAACAGGTAACATGGTGGTGGCAGCATCATGCTGTTGAGATGTTTTTCAGCAGCCGGGACTGGGAAACTGGTCAGAGTTGAGGGAAAGATGTATGGTGCTAAATACAGGGATATTCTTGAGCAAAACCTGTACCACTCTGTGTGTGATTTGAGGCTAGGACGGAGGTTCACCTTCCAGCAGGACAATAACCCCAAACACACTGCTAAAGCAACACTTGAGTGGTTTAAGGGGAAACATGTAAATGTGTTGGAATGGCCTTGTCAAAGCCCAGACCTCAAACCAATAGAAAATCTGTAGTCGGACTTAAAGATTTCTGTTCACAAGCGCAAACCATCCAACTTGAAGGAGCTGGAGCAGTTTTGCAAGGATGAATGGGCAAAAATCACAGTGGTAAGATGTGGCAAGCTCATAGAGACTTATCCAAAGCGACTTGGAGCTTGCCGCAAAAGGTGGCTCTACAAAGTATTGACTTTAGGGGAGTGAATAGGTATGCACATTTACTTTTTCTGTTATTTTGTACTATTTGCAGTTTGCTTCACAATAAAAAAAAAAAAAAATACATCTTCAAACTTGTGGGCATGTTTTGTAAATTAAATGATGCAAATCCTCAAACAATCCATGTTAATTTCAGGTTGTGAGGCAACAAAACACGAAAAATGCCGAGGGGGGTAAATACTTTTGCAAGGCAGTGTACATGTCCTCTGCAGGTCACTTTAGTTTATGGTATTGACCTCCCTATTATACTATCAATATTAAATATATATAGCTTTAAAGTAAAAAGATGTTTTTCTGAACTTCTAGAAGATGAAGAGAGTTTAAATGATGGTCAGTCAGTCTAGTCTAACAACCAGAATTTTGTATTCACAGCCACCTAAATCATACCAGAACACTACTTGGATAGCAATTTATCCCGTGTAGTTGGCACACTAGAAAGAATAACAGCAGCTAAATTTGTAGCAACAGAGAACAAGCATACATGTATTAAATAGTTCTAAATGTATGCACTCCCAGAGGTACCCATGCCTGATATGCGGACACTCACTGTGTTGTCACTGTGATTTTCCATTGCAAATACTGTGCCGTGTCTCTATAGTTTCTACTCTAGACAAAATAAAAGCTGCTTGATTTTGGATAATGATCTCCATCTCATTACCCCCTCAATATCTAAAACTACAGAAATATTGCATGCATTTTTCCATCCATAGTGAGATCAAGGAAACTGCTACAGGAAAGAGTTTTAATCCTATTAACTACAAAATCATTTTTCTCCCAGGGATGCAGCATTCACTAGGAAATGGAATTCAGAATATAAAGCAATCAGAGCCTGAAAAAGCTTTGTTTAAAGCATTTCTATTATCTCACCTTTAACACATATTCCATCACTGTTCTAAACTAAATATTTTCCATTGATTTCCTGCATTTGCTTCCTTAGATGTTGAAGTAGAAATGTTAAGATTAACATTTATAATTATCTAAACGAACTTAAAAAAACAAATTACACTAAACTAATCACCAAATTCAGTAATGTAATTACATCAACATGTAGACAATTGTGTTGCCTCTCAATTATCTTGTAATCTTTGCCAGATAAATAGTTTTTTCTTTTAACATCATCTGTTGCAGTCTTGGTGGTTAATTGATTGATGGATTACGTGATTGGCATTTAATAATCAGCATTGTATTCTATAAACAGTATACCCTCTTGGCATTTTGGAGCATTTAGGGATTCATATCCAAGGTAAGAAATTAGTCATAGACAATATTACTACCTCTATGAGCTAGTATATTTACAGGTCCTCAGACAGAAAAATATTCTGTACATGTGGCACACAATTTTAATTTAGTTTTGCATGGATATCAATAGAACATTTTAAATACAGATCATTTGTAATCTTTGTATAAGTGTGTAGGGTTTCCGGGGCCAGCTCAAGTCCTATGGCCAGCGAGCCACTTGGGTAGATTACACTTGTGCATGACATTTGTAGATTGCCTGTAGTTATGCCTACTTCCCAATTATACTATGCATTTTAATGTATATTATTTCAAATGTTTTCAAAGAAAACCTCTGCAGTATTAACTGTGTTTTTACCCAAACACATGGCTTTACATATATGATGTTTTCTATATGCAGATCATAAAACAAAAATCATCAAGGGCTTTCAAAAGAAGAACCATTGTTTAGTGCATAATAATTGCTTCTATCAGGTGATTTTCATATTACTAAAGTACAGGGTCTAGAGATACTGATAATACAGAATATTAGCTTATAACATCCTAAAACAATACACATTGTCATTGTGTTGAACTTTTTTTTTACCCTTGAAAACCTCAACTAAACTCTATGGAACAATGTTCACTAAAAACACCCACACAGTTCAATGTGAATATGGGTTTCCAGTTTCAGAACTTGCTTGTTGAGTCTCAAATGAAGATTGTATACTCCAAGTAGTTTGTTTATTTTGGTGTCAAAGGTTCTTCAGGAAATTACCTCTTCAGCATTGATCTATACATGTACTACTGAATTGTTGAGGACAAAATGTAATCTAAAATGTTATAAACTAATAATCACATATAATAGTTGACAAACTGCGATTCATCGTCACGCTTGCGAGCCTTGTATAGCCATTGAAGCACAGAAGTCTTCAGAGCTCGGAGCACTTAGCCGCTGAGCGACAAAGGCGCTCATCGGCTGCGAGGAAAGCAGTTGAGGCATTGGAACACGCAGGACTTAGGCAGAAATGATAGCCAAAGGCGCTCCAGCGAGCCTCGCAAAGCAAGGCGAGCCGTTGAGGCATTTAAAAATGCAGAACTTAGGCACTAACGCGAGGCGAGCAGTTCAGTCATTGCAAGCAGTTAGGAAACGCAGGATTGCCTTAGGCTGGAAGCAGTTGAAGAACGTGGGACTTAGAAAAAAAAAAAAAAAAGGTCGGAAAAATACAAAGTTAACACCCGAACTGTGCAAATCGAGATTGCATGCGAATTTAAGCCGACTTGCAACTAATTACATTATGAATCATATTTATACTGCACACTTGGCACATAGCTGACACTTTCTCCTTAGGGCAGCAACAGTCCAAATGTACATTGTATGCTGCAGAAAAATCACAAGAGATTGATAGCTCTTCAGGATATTGATTGCTGGATATATTAAATTAGAAATAGGTAAAGTATATTAATTAATTAATTATTATTTAAAAAAAAAAAAAATATATATATATATATATATATATATATATATATATATATATATATTTAAAAAAAAAAGCTAAATCGCATATTTTACACTGCCGTTACTTTATGAATACATTAATGCTTTGCACTTCCTAATAATAATTAATTAGGAATGAATAAATGTAACGTACATTTCCACTGCACTAAAAAAAATAATAATTTTACACTGCACTTTAATATCTGGATTACTGCTCATTGGCTGCCAGCGATAGGACTCTGAAAGCAGTTACATATTTAAATCACTTTATTATGCTCTGAGACCTGAAAATATTTTCTAATTTACACTGCACTAAAAAAATAGTATATTTAAAACTGTACTTATATATCTGTGTTTGAGATGAGCGCCGAAGATAATCGTTGCAAAGCACGAAACTTTAAGGACATGAGGGGAGAGGCTTAATGAGCGCCGAAGGTGCTCAGAGGAGCAAAAGTACACAAGGGGAGAGGCTCGCAATGAGCGCCGAAGGTCCTCAGAGGAGCAAAAGCTTTACATTGTGTGGTAAAAAGCATTCCCATGGTTTCAAATTTAATTTTTAAAGTCGCTAGTTTTATATAAATTATTTACTATATGAGCTTGAAAAAACAATCTACTCTAATTTATAAACCAAAAACCGTTTATCAGTTCTTCAAAAGTCAAATATCTGCCATCATAACTACCGTAATCTTGTATTGGCAGCTTATTTATTCAAACACAGAGCTTTTACAGATTTGTTTCTGCACACAATTTACAATGCGAACAATCAAAACCATAGCATGTTCAAGGACTTAAGAGAAAATGACTTGGTGCATCCGATTTTTCCTACTTTCATATATAACACAGATTTATAAAGTATGAAGTACAACTAAACTAGGACATTTTAATGAACTATAAAAGCCATTGCATTCTCATTATAAAAACTAAAAAGGTAGGCCATGGCCATTCACCTATGATCCTATCCTTGTGAAGAAAAGCATAAACTCATTAAGACCTTCATTATTGCAGATTGTTCACATTTTGTTCATCTGTCGGCACAATAAGAAATAATATAATAGACAAGTGCACAACTGCGTAACCACATCAAGGATATGTTGGTATGTAGCCACAGTTTACTTCTCTGCAATATGGATAACAAAATTGCTGCGATTTACGATAAATGGAGAATAACAATGTACTATACAAAACTTATGCGTAACAAGTAAATGTTTCTCTCAAGTCATAAATCAAACCTTTATTCCAAGACACTATATATGTGAGGAGGATCTTTTTACCTCTCATGATTATTTTTTAGTCATTTCTCTCTCTCTTTCCCCCTTTTTTCTTTTTAGAAATATAAGACTGTCACATTACAGAAACATATGAATTTCAAATTACCAGCTAACTATAATATTAGAAAATGTAAACCTTCATTTACAGTACCATAGTCCGCTTCGGAAGCCATTCCTTTAGACTAGCGATGGGCAACCTGAATGACCTCATATGAGGACCCAGAGACTTTAAAAAGGCTGGACAATGCCCTAAACCTTTTCTTTCTTTAACCAAAGCAAAATGGTAAAACTCGCTGTAGAAAAGGAAAGTACAGATAACGATAATTAGTCTTTAGTGGTACTATTGGGTATTATTTGCAAGTTTTAGAGTGATATAATTAAGTGTATATTGTTGGGCATGCTCTCCCTCTCCAGAGAAGAGGCTGGTGCCCACATAGGAGGCATCTGTGCAGCCCCCGAGCCATTTGTTTCCCATCACTGCTCTTGATAGTGGTTCTCAGTCCCTTTTGCTTATATACATTTGTGGCAGCACAATGTGGTACTGAATACATAATATTAAGGTAACATATGTTGAAGAATTGGACATTGTTAACTTAAAAGAACCAAGTTAATATTTAGCAAGTTATGTTAGTTTTGCCATAAGTTACCATTTCCATCGCCTCTGGGCCCAACAATTTTTGAGAGGTTCACCTAGGAGTTGCAGACACCACTGCATCCTTAGACATTGGTTAACAATTTGGAGGGCCGAAAATGGTTGCAGATATAATTAAAACCAGGACATGGTGAAGCTGTGTTTAGGAGGCATCACCGAAATGAACAACCCAAGCAACATGAAAGCTCAAAGTTTTACTGGTCACTTGAGGATGAAATTATGTGGTTAACAATTCATATACAAAAGATGGGAAATTCAAACACACTGGTGGGTATTCCATAAAAACAAGGCACTGACAAGTAAAAATTACAAAGCTTCAATGTAAGTTTACTAAGTAAATGCATTTTTTAACAACATTCATAAGAGTATTTTGAACCTTTATTGTTCCTCTTTACCACAGTAACATGAAAAAATATATGTCTGAAAAATTAATCTAAAATCTAGCTTGATGACATCATTCTCTTATTCAATTAGGAAGCATAACTAATTAGTTATGAACCATGGAGGGATCCATTATACTTTGGTGAAGGCTGTATGTGTGAGGTGAAAGTATATTGGTCTATTGTAACACTGTGGCTAAACGGACATGCTTTCTTATTTTATTTCTTTTAGAACAATGATATTCAGACCCTAAAGGACATATTTTTGTATCCAATGCTTTGTCCTAGGTTTAATAACTACATGAAATAAAATACATTTGTATAGGATGAAATTATTTAATACATGAGGGTAACCATTTATCAGCTGTGGTGTCCGGATCATATCTATTCTTCCTTAGGCACAAAAACAGTGTTCCTACAATAAGAGCGAGAGAAATGAATCTCCTAGGGCACAATTATATAAATCAGACGTTAGGTCTTGTCTTAACTGGATTAATTGGTGTAGCGGGCACATTTATTTTCTAGCTAGATGATACAGTGCAATATCTCACGGTTAATTAAATATTTTTCAATGTGAAAATATTCAAGCATAAAAATGTGCAGGCAACAATATGTAAAGAGTTTTATCGATATCGTTTTTAGTGTGTAATAATTATATATATATATATACATATATAAATATATAAATACATATATACATATATATAAATAAATACATATATACATATATATATATAAATAAATACATATATACATATATATAAATAAATATATACATATATACAAATAAATAAATATATATCTCAGACCACCACAAAAAATAATAAGTATGAAAGTTGAAGTACAGGAAAGTTGTAGTACGCCAACGGTGCTCAGTGTGGGCCTCGCGATGAGCGCCAAAGGTGCTCAGAGGAGCAAAAGCCTCACATTGTGTGGCAAACAGCATTGCCAGCCTTACAGTTTTAATCCCATCATTTTTGACGCAAGTTCTGTGTTATTACTTTATTTTAGGAAGATTAACTGTCAAATTTTCGTCACAACTCAAAATTAAAATATATATATAAAGGTTTGATGCAAGACAAATGATTGTAATTCTTTTAAATTAGTATTTTAACTAAATAAAAATTAATGTAAAAAAAAAAAGATGAAGATCAAGACTAGAATCTACAGTTTTTACACAATGACTCACATCTTAAACCAGGTGTATACAAATGAATACATTAGAATCAGTGTGAAATTACCTAGAAGGGCAAGTACAAAAGACAGGAAGCAAAGGGTTGTTGTAAATGGAACATACTCTGATTGTACCAATGTGGTAAGTGGGGTTCCTCAGGGTTCAGTATTAGGTCCTCTCCTTTTTAACATATTTATTAATGACTTAGAGGTAGGATTGCAAAGTAGTGTCTCCATTTTTGACGATGACATTACCGTTGTGCAAAGGTAATTAAATCAGATAATGATGTACTTTCCCTCCAAAGAGACTTACATAAAATAGACGAATGGGCATCTACATGGCAGATGAAATGTAATACGAATAAATGTAAAGTTATGCATCTGGGAAGGAAAAATAGACATGCAATTTATAATCTTAATGGAGCAAATCTAGGGGTATCAGATATTGAAAGGGATTTGGGAGTACTTGTGGACAACCACCTAGATTAAAGTGCTCAATGCCAAGAAGCAGCTGAAGAAGCAAATACATTATTAGCATGTATTAAGGGTATAGAAGCAAGGGAAGCAAATATAATTCTGCCACTATACAGATCCCTGTAAAAAGGTACAGAGAAGGGCTACAAAACTTATAAGGGGAATGGAGGGGCTAAGTTACGAAGAAAGACTAACCAAATTAAGCTTATATTCTCTAGAAAAAAAGGTGTCTAAGAGGGGATATGATTACCTTATATAAATATATCCAGGGTCAGTATAAAGATTTGTCAAGGGAGCTTTTTGTGCCAAGAGATTTCCAACTGACAAGAGGACATCAGTTGAGGTTAGAAGTAAAAAGATTCCACCTTAAAGAAAGAAAAGGGTTCTTCACATTAAGGGTGGTTAATCTGTGGAATTCTCTACCAAAGGAGGTAGTGGCAGCAGAGTCGATAGATAACTTTAAAATGTGACTGGATTTATTTCTAATTAAAAAGGGCATTCAGGGTTATCCTGGATAATTAGAGAGAGAGTATTGATCCAGTGAGGAATCCGATCGCCAGTATCTGGGGTCAGGAAGGAATTCAATTTTTTGTTGTTTTTGAGACGATTGGGTTGGTTTCACTTGTTTTTTTTTTTCTGTTTGCCTTCCTCTGGATCAATTAACAACTAATCCACATATTGCAGATCAGAGGAGATCTTAAAAGGTTGAACTTGATGGACTGAAAGTCTTTTTTCAACCTCAATGACTATGTAACTATGTAACATGGACAGGTAGGCACTTACCCCTACCCCCAGAGCATGAAGCAAGCGATTGCGTCTTCCATTCTCATAATAATCTCCACTATGTAATAAACTATATTCACCTCATGCTGAAAATACATAAAAAAATCTACAATTAAACTGTAAAAAGCTGACATCTTCGAGAGGAGGGTTTGAAAGAGTCTTCAAAAAATCTTCTCCCACCACAACAAAAATTATGTTTTGTATTTTAATATCACCACAAAAACGGTGAAGACATATCTTCGAAATTGTGATTATTTTTTTCCCCTTCATTTTTATTCCTTTGAATCTGGATAAAGTAATTAAACTGTTACAAAAAAAAAAAAAGAAGAAAAAAAAACAGTTTGAACTAATAAGATGCAAAGAAGTTATGAAATTAATAATTCCAGACCGTTTATTGTACATAAAATTTGTATTGGGTGATTTTACAGTATAGATTTTTCCAATCTCTCTGTCAGATATTATAAGAACATGAACGCGAGCAGCCCGTGTTTGTCAATAATCTTTTGTTGCTAAAAATGCACATCTAAGCTTCTGCTATTGTATGCTACAGTCTGATCAAATGATATGTTTAATTGCTATTAACATTAGATTGCAGGCAGCAACCATTCACAGTCATTTTATCACATATATAGTTGTCAGCAATACGGGTTGTTAACGCTTGCGGGCTAGCAAGGCGCTCCTTGCGATGGTGGAGATGAGCACCGTAGGCGCTCATCCCTACGACCCCCTACAACTTTCCGTTTGCGAGGGTCCGCATTTGCAGAGGTGGTGGGTCCCACACCGGCTGCAATGAGCCGCAGGCTCATTTCGCGAGGGTCCGCATTTGCGGAGGTGGAGGCTCTACGGCGCAACCGCTTACAAACCACTACACAAGTGGGACTTGGAAAAAAAAAAACATAAACACGCAATGACTAACTACGGACTTACACAAAAACAATTACGACCCGCGGGACTTAGAAAAAATCCATTACAGAATCGCAAAAATACGACCTTAACGGACAACCCGCGCACAGAGCAAAACATAAATAAAATAAAAACCTTACACACACCAAGGGGGGACACCCAGGAAATCTGCAGCACAGCTTAAACCTCGAATTCGGTCAAATTTACAAAGTTTAGCCACTCAAATCTCCTAAGCGAGAGAAAAATGGCCGCAGAAAAAAACAAATACGGCTTTTACAAAAACCTGTACTACCTACAACATACACCATTAGCAAGGACACAAAACCGCCTACCACATACACATTCGTCGCAATTTTCCAACACTAAATTACAGAATGCGGAAGTACCCAGCTACACTAACGTGTTCCCCTTAGTCACGCAGCCTATTTACACTACACAATGCACTCATTGCTGACACTTACACCTCACGGCAAACCTACATTGTATGCTGCAGGAACATTAAAACAGATTGTCAGCTCTTCAGCACAATACTTCCTGCATGTATTACTTACAAATAGGTAAAGTATATTAATTTACAAATTATTTCATTAGCATCACAAAAAGACATATACACACAAAAAAATTAACACTATCGCAAGAAACGCAAAAGACATTCACTGCGCGCCTCACAACGAGTGCAATTGCTGCTCATACCACACAAACTACACCAGGGGACAGCTTTGCAATAAGCGCAGCAAGCAGATCAGCGCACACCTTACAATGACAACAAAAGCGCCTCTGATAAAAAAAAAAATACAACAACCAAGAGGCTCGCAATGAGCGCCGAGATCTCAGACCACCACAAAAAATAATGAGTATGAAAGTTGAAGTACAGGAAAGTTGTAGTATGCCAACGGTGCTCAGTGTGGGCCTCGCGATGAGCGCCAAAGGTGCTCAGAGGAGCAAAAGCCTCACATTGTGTGGCAAACAGCATTGCCAGCCTTACAGTTTTAATCCCATCATTTTTGACGCAAGTTCTGTGTTATTACTTTATTTTAGGAAGATTAACTGTCAAATGTCTTACAAAATGTTGTTACATCTGTGTATGGCTATCCTCAAGTCACCCTACTTGCATAACTTGCCAAGGCCTCCTTATGTTTTTTTGTTCATCTCTTTATTGCTCTCTCAATTCTTTGTCTTTCTGTTCTAGCCATCTCTCCAGGTGTCTCGGCCTCACACCTTTTCTCAATCACTAGCAAGGCCTCTCCTGCTCTGGGGTAGTCTAAGAAAAATCTGAGAACAAACCTCAGCATGATCAAGGTCATAGCTACTGCTCTATATATAACTTGTGCATAGAGATCTACAGGTGAAGGTCTGCTAACAAACATAATCTAGTCACCTAGTTGTGGGCTTTAAGCTTTCATGAATGTAGTATCAGCATCATGGAAGCCTCTATCGTGCTAAACCATGTATTTGTAGCAACAATAAAACAGTGACAACTATGTTTTTCCATTAACAATAATGTAAGTCAATTTAAATAAATGATTCTTAAGTTTGTATTACTTAACAGGTCAGACAGGGGTGGACTGTATTCTATTCCAGGTAGGGTAAATTAGAATAAAGGGCCACAGTAGCTCAAAAACTTCTAGTATGCATGTTAAAGATGACAATTAAAAAAAATGTTTTAAAATAATTGATCTTTAGTGTAGAAACTGGAAACAGGCAGTGAGCCCTATGGGTGTCCACATTAGAACATATTGTGTTTTTGTTTTCATTGATTTTATAGAGAAGATAAGCCAAATTAGAAAAAGCAATTAGTATTTCCATGAAGCTTTTATTTACACTTCCTCAACTCGCGGATAAGATAAAGGTGTAACAAACACATTGTTTTTATACATCTGTTTAGTGTTGTTCAGTCAGTCGTGTCTGATTCTCCATGACCCTATGGTCTGCAGCACGCCAGGCACATACGGTGTCTGGTTGTGCTAATCCAAAAGGTGTTCATCGGAAAAGTACTGGAGTGGATTGCCAGTTACTTTTCCAGTGGACCACGATTTGTGTGACCTCTCTGATATGACCTGCTCATCTTAGGTGACTCTACATGGTTAAGCGCACAGCTTCATTTAGGTACACAAGCCACTTCATTTAAATTTTTTCCAACAATACAATTTATTTTCTCTGGTAAAAAAAACAAAAAAAAAAAACTTATGCAATGTATAAAACATGGTCTTTTTAACGCATGGAAGTCATTTTTGGACAACCGTAGCTCCATAATGTTATTTTTAACATGAAATCATTGATATTAAATTAAAAAAAATAAAAATGTGGATCTACAATGCCCCTATATGAAAAAGAAAACCAAAAGAAGCTGTAAACAAATTATATCATCAATCGATGGAATATGGCCAATGAGAATATGGGAAGAACTTCAGCCTGAAGATCGGAGGAAAACCAGCAGCTTACAGTGCAAGTTTTCTCAAGAAATATAAACTTTTTATGTTTAATGACAGAAACAGAACAAATACATAAAACAAACACAAATGTTTTGGAAGTTGGATCATTACAGCTATCTTTTAAGTACAACATTAAAGGACCACTGTACTATGGGTACTTGAACAGCTTCTTGCCTACATAGGCAGTGTACAGTGGTCCTTTAATCTCTGTTTTAGCTCTAGCTGTGTTAATCCTGATTGGTAAAATCATGCAAAGTGATGAGGGGTGAGATGGAATAAAAAATCCAGCATGTTTGAATTTCAGTATGTGCAGCAAAAGAAAATTTGCTGCTTCCTTCCAACTCAATTCCCCACTCTTATATATGTGACTTTTACATTTATGATATCTTCTATCCTCTTAATTTCTATGCAATACTTCTAAATAACTCTATAGTTATCTAGTATTTAAATATAACCATGTTGTATACTATATGTAACAGCATACCCCTTTGATAACAACCTTTGAAACATTTTGAGGAAACATCAGAATTGTTTATTAGGTCCAGAAGATTTTGAATACAATCTATGAAGCTATGGTAATGATGGCCTTATATGTTGTCCCAAAGATTTCTGACCAATCAACACCAACTAACTCGTTCTCCAGATCTTAATCTGCAATTAATTTCATCCTGTTAGATGACAGTTTTTGTACATTATTGAAGTATGAATGTAGTATCAGCATCATGGAAGCCTCTATCGTGCTAAACCATGTATTTGTAGCAATAATAAAACAGTGACACTATGTTTTTCCATTAACAATAATGTAAGTCCCTTTAAATAAATGATTCTTAAGTTTGTATTACTTAACAGGTCAGACAGGGGTGGACTGTATTCTATTCCAGGTAGGGTAAATTAGAATAAAGGGCCACAGTAGCTCAAAAACTTCTAGTATGCATGTTAAAGATGACAATTAAAAAAAATGTTTTAAAATAATTGATCTTTAGTGTAGAAACTGGAAACAGGCAGTGAGCCCTATGGATGTCCACATTAGAACATATTGTGTTTTTGTTTTCATTGATTGGCTGAAATGATTTCTGTAGCACTTGGATTTCTGCAACTTTCAGAATACGTCAAGAATAATTGTAAATCTGGATGTTGTATAGAATTTACTTCAGTATTTCACTATTTGGCATATATTGACTAATCTGTAAATCAAAACTTCCCAATATTTTACCCTCTTTAAATAAATGTATATTCCTCACTAATCCCTGTTGGAGACACCATTACAATGCCTGTTTTTCTCTTCCAGGCTTGAATCTGGAGACAAAGATGTTTTTTCGAATAAGCACCTCTCTGGGGGCGTCACTCCACTGGCTTCCTATTGCCTCCAAAATAACATTTAAAATTATGACCCTAACGTATAACGCTCTCAACAACAGTGCACCCACTTATATCTCTACATTTGCCTCACAATACTCCCCCAACTGCCCTCTTTGCCCTGCAAATGATCGTCTATTACTTCCTCTCACTCCTGCCTTCAGGACTTTTCTCGTGCTGCTCCTACTTTCTAGAACTCCTTGCCTCACTCCACTAGTCTATTCTCCTGCCTCATATTCTTTAAAACCTCGCTAAAATGCATCTGTTTAAATAAGTTTAACACCTCCAGCCTTAAATGCATTCCCTGAACCACACCCATACCCTTTAGACTAAGTTTGCAAGTTCTCAATCCTTTTTGGTGCTTTAGGGAAAACATTGTGCACGTTTGATTTTAAGCTCAACAGGGTTCTCCATTATTTTGTAAAGTATTAAAATTGTATTGATTAAAATTTAGGATCATTTGATGTTCATAATAAAAATTCTATATTTTGATCGCCAACAGAATACCTCTCAATTTAAACCCATCTTGGCCCGTAAGCCTTTTCATGCCAGACAGAGTCCTCCGTACAGTAGTTCTAAAGACTCAGCATGGAGTAAATACTAATTTTTAAGTGGTCATGTTTACATTTAGAGGGATATGGCAGCAAACATTCTTTACCATTTAGTTAAAAGTTTTCATTTATTTTCATGCAAAATAAACTTTTGTGATGTTTTCAGTAAATTAGTTTAAACACCATGGAAAATAACAGGAAGTGCCTTCCTGTGCATAGTTAAGTTCAGAACTGTATAGCCGCTGGCTATATTCTAGCACACTTGCTGAAGGGAAATACTAAAATTAAATATCCATGATAAAAATAAAAAATAAAATTACCTTTCAGTTCAAACAAAAATGTTAAAAATAATCTAAATGATAAAATTAGCTATGAAGTCTAACTAAAAATAACAAAACTGTAGAACTGTTAGCAGTAACATTTCTGCCTAGGCATGCTTTCTGTAATAACAAACCAGGTCAGAAAAATGACAGCTCATTACAGGTAAAAAAAAAACACACACACACACACCAGGGAATTTTATCGAAGCACAGTCCACACCAAAATGAACCATCTCCTCCAGAAGAAACTCTTTTTTAGCAAAAAGAAAACAAGGAAGGGTTTTAATAATAAAACTAAGAAACTGATCTAATGAACATATATCATTAAAAGCTAATTAATGCTTGCTGGGGAGTATAAGGGTAGTACTGCCTGATAATGAGATCTCAAAAACTTGACCTTTACAGTGCATTTGAGATACATGACATTTCTTGGCTGCAACTGTCTAATATGAATATTGGAAATACTTACACAGAAGTAAAAAGAAAAAAAAAAAAGAAGATACATATTCATTTAGAAATGCTCGGTAACAATTAAAATCAGAGAATACATTTTTGGGCCATTTTCATTTTTCCCCATTTTAAAATACTATAAAAGAAAATGAGAGTTTCATCTCTTTACAAGAATTACCATATACTCCATTGGTTTCAATCAAATAGTGGTTAGTTAAAATGATATACAGTGCCCTCTAGAATTATTGACACCCTTGGTAAATATGAGAAGAAAATAAATCAAACCTTACAGTAAAGTAAAATTATTCAAAGAAAAGTCCTGCTTAAAAAAAAAAAGTTTACTCCAGGAACTTATAGAACAGGCATTGAGGTGGAGTCTAATTTAGTTTTGGAGACCCAAAGATGAAGACCTGCAATTGCCCAAAAGCGAATCTTGTAGAAAAGCTTGCCTCTCGACCTATCCTCCATGTGTGTGGGCCAAGTACAACTGTATCCTCTTCCAGACAGGTAGACTATGGCTGTGTTTTAAAGATATATTATAGTGTATATTAACAAAATAAGATATATTATAGTGTATATTAACAAAATAAGTCAACAATTAATATAATTCTCAAAAAAAATTAAGAGAAGGAATTCGGTGATTGGTATAATTTGAATGCAACCATCGGAACCAAATATGTTTACATTTTTATTTTCCAAAGTACTATATAGTTTCTCCATTATAAGAATGTGATTAATGCTTTGGTTTAGCATACAGAAAGGTACATTTGGAGCTTTCATCTAAAAGTAATAAAAATATGTGTTGCAGCAAAAATAAAAACTCATATTTTTTTTAAGGATTTGAAAGGAGATTATATGGAAGACCCAATGGACTGGGTATGATTTATTTTAAAATTTAGAATATCAGATAGAATTTTGTAAATTTTAAACTAACTGTAATAAAGTTTATTATTTTTCCATCAGATCAGATTTTATTCAAAAAACTCTACGTCAATTTGCTTCAGACGAAAAAAAAAAAAAAAATGTGCTTATTGTATTGCTTTATTTATCAGATTAATAAAACTGCTAATGATGCTACGTGAATAATCTGCTACCACTAAAAATGTATGTTTACCACACTGGCAAAGTCATCATTGCTCACAGTTATTTGTACCAAATGAACAGAGCTATGAGATTTACACTGTCCTAATGTTCAAAGAGACACATGATAAAACACTATAAATATATCAACAAAACATCCACTTCTGAAGAACCAGACTTGAAAAAATGCAGGAAAATTTAGAATGTAAAAGCATATCCACATTCCAACTCATAACTTTTATTAGTAATTATGCTTTTGTGCAATCTACCATTTAAGTTTCCAGTTATTTACTCCCAGAGTTGAGAAGAGACTTTAAATGCAGATAGGAAGCGTATATCTATACAATAGGAAAGTGGCAGTTACTACAGTGGTCCTTTAACTAGAAATACAAATTACATTATTTGTGCATATACTTTGTGTTACTGATGCTTCTTTTGATATTACATGTTTCTCTTTGTCTCAAGATATTGCTCATGTTGTACTGCTAGCTGTATATGCTCATTATTCTAGTAGCAATTAGAAATCAAGTCCTATAGTGTCATTAGTCGCTCAGACAAATCCTTCATTAGTGTATCGTTCTTAGTGGCTAACTAATGAGGCTCTTACAATTTCAGACAGACAGCTTGTAAACCTCATTCAACTAATGCAATACAATTATGAACCTCATGCTACTACACCATTGGTCATACAATGCATCTGTAATTGTGTTACTTTTGGTACACATCACTTATGTGACCAGTTAGACAAACTCCGTAAGTAACCACAGAGACATAAGAGATTTGCAGTTACCAGCGGTCACACAGAAAACATCCCAGTGAACTTGTTTGTGGATGCAGCTCACTAATAATAAGGAATAGAAATGTAGTTTCTATCTGGCTTGTAATGCAACACAAGTTAATGGCCCTTTCAGCACATCCATTGAAATTACTCACTTTGCAGTGATTTTGCTTTTGCCGTTTCCCTACTGTAATGATCTGCCTTTAGGGTACAGAATAAAGAAACAAGAGGAGCATTTGTTCAAAATAAGTCCCATGTGATCATAGATAATGTAAGAGTTTGCAGAGGAAAGTATACATTAAACTTCCATTAGAAAATTGTATTTACTTTACCCAAAACATTTTTTTATTTAACTTGTTTTTCATGCATATTTCAAGGCGTACTTTCCTACACATACTCGAATAAGAGAATATGTACCTTGGGCAACAGTTCTAGTTGACAGACTAAAAATAATTTGTCTGAATTTGGGCAGGACAATACATAGAATGCTACTTTAGAAGCAAAAAGCAGAGATTGACAAGTTTAGATATAAGTTATTAGCCAGCCTGGCTAATGAGTAGTCATATATATCACAGATAATAGTTGTCGTCACGCTTTGCGCGCTCGCAAAGCAAGCTCGCAGAACTGTGTCCCTGGCGAAGTTCTGGCCTAGAAAGCGGATCTTGCGAAGCGAGGGATGCATTTGCAGAGGTGGAGGCTCTAAAGTCGGCTGCAATGAGCCAAACGCTCATTGCAGGCCGCAAATGCGGTCCCTCACGAATTGAGGGGACGCATTTGCGGAGGTGGAGGCTCTACGGCGCCTCACTCGCGGTAAGAAACAACCCCGAAAAGCGTGACTTTGAAAACAAAAACTATCCGCCCTCTTCGTTCTGCTAATGACCTTCTTCTTTCTACAAATCGTCAACTCCTCTCACTACCCGCCTACAGAATTTCTCGTGCAGCCCCTAGTCTCTGGAACTCCTTGCCTCGCTCCACCAGATTATCCTCATGCCTCAATACATTTAAAACCTCACTTAAAAACGCATCTCTTTAAAGAAGCGTATCACCTTCCACCCTAACACGCTTATCACCTCTCTCTCCCTCTTTTACCACTCACTATACCTTAGATGGTAAGTCTGCAAGTTTCCATCCTTAGTACTTTGGGAATTCACCATGGACATTGGATTTCTAGCTCAAAGATAGGGCCCTCTTTGCTCTAAAGTCGGCTGCAATGAGCCAAACGCTCATTGCAGGCCGCAAATGCGGCCCCTCACGAATTGAGGGGACGCATTTGCGGAGGTGGAGGCTCTACGGCGCCTCACTCGCGGTAAGAAACAACCCGGAAAAGCGTGACTTGGAAAACAAAAACTACGCTGCAGAACTTATTAAAAAAAATAAAAAAAATACGAGGTAGCAAAAATACGAAGTTAACGGCCGAAACGCGTCCAAAAACAACAAAAACAAAACATTAAAAAAATCTGCTAGTGAGGTTGCACGCTAATTAAAGACGATTTTTAAGGAGTTTCGGAAATTGAAAAAAATCGGCTAAGCAAGAGAAAAAATGGTGGCCGAAAAAAATGAAAACGAGGCTAAACGACCCTTAAATGCCCAAAAAACCCTGCCAGGCACGTACAACTTTTGCAAGGGACGAAAGAGGCATAAAAATACACAGGAAGCACGGAAAATGCTCGCGAGCCGCGTAGCACGTAGACAAACGACACTATTTTACAACACTAACTTGTAACTATTAACATTACGAATCTAAAATGGCGATTTACACAACTAAACCAACGGTTTGCCCTCGCGCACGCAGCATATTTCTACTGCACAGTTGGGACATTGATGCCACTTTCTCCTCAGGGCAGCAATAATTCAACTGTACATTGCATACTGCAGGAAAATAAAGAGAGATACTTAGCTCTTCAGGCTATTCATTGCTGGATATATCAATTACAAATAGGTAAAGTATATTAATTTATTAAGTAACTAATTCATTATTGTTGTTTACAAAAATAGGCGCTCAGTGGAGCAAAAGTAAACGAGAGGAGAGGCACGCAATGAGCGCCAAAGGTCCTCAGAGTAGAAAAAGCTTTACATTGTGTGTCAAACAGCATTGCCATGGCTTAAAATTTTATTGCCCCGTAATTTTTGACGGGCAAGTCGTTATACAATTGTGTTCACATTTGAATGTCTAAAAATCTTGTTTCATGCCCAGAATTCCTGAGAAATAAAGTTGTTACACTGAATTCTGGGATCCTTGACAGGGACATGCAAATTTGTCCACAGCTATACGTGGGTGGGATTCCTAGCTTGTGTATAATCCAACCTTAACTTTGCTCAAAGCTGTACATTACAGTATGCATATGCTTTAGGAAAGCCATGTTTGAAATGGTTATGGATTACAAGAGAGAAGCCTTTGTGGGCACATTTGCCAAGGTTCCCAGAATGCAGTGTAATAACTGTATTACTCTGGAATTCTGGGCATGAAACAAGTTTTTTTTAAATTTGTTTAGAAGTTCAAATATGACTACAAATGTAATATTTATTTACTGTACTACTATATGGTGGAGGGCTTCTATCGCTTTTTTGCCCACCATATTGTAAATGATGGTGGCACAACCTTTGAGGCAACCACACGTGTGCGCCGTCAAAAATGCACATCAACAGCAGCGAGCTTGACAAAAAGGAAGCAGCGATACAAGCGCGTTCCAAAGATCTGTGACAGTCAAAGATCTCTGACAGGTAAAGAGGTTGTGTGGAGATGTGTGGATGGCCAGGGGGGTAGTTAGGGGATAGTCTTCTCCCTTCTCCAGTACCACAGCCACTTTGAACTGCTTTGATCCAGCTACAGGGGATGTAGTCTCCAAACTGCTATCATCCATTCGATTCACTACCTGCCCTCAGGATCCTATTCCATCTCAGCTCATCTCTCCCATCCCTACCACACTAATCCCAGCTCTCACACATATTTTGAACCTCTTTCTTACTACTGGCATGTTTCCATCTTCTCTAAAACATGCCATAGTCATACCCACCCTCAAAAAACCCTCATCTGAATCTGACATCATATCTAACTACTGCCCTATCTCTCTGCTTCCCCTGGCTTCCAAACTGCTGGAGCAGCTCGTCTATAACCACCTTACCAGCTTTATTTCCTCTAACTTCCTTCTTGACACCTTCCAATCCGGCTTTCGGCCCCAACACTCCACTGAGACAGCTATCACTTAAGTCACCAATGACCTGCTTACCGCCAAGTCAAAAGGTCACTTTTCAATTCCTCTTCTTCTAGATCTCTCTGCTGCCTTGAACACGGTCGACCATCCACTTCTACTCCATATCCTCTTCTCCCTCTGTATTTGTGACACTGCTCTCTCGTGGTTCTCATCATACCTACAAAATCGATAATTCAGTATCTCCTTCTCCGACACCGCTTCTTCTCCTCACCCCCTATCTGTTGGTGTACCCCAAAGATCAGTCCTAGGCCCCTCCTCTTCTCTATCTACACTTCCTCACTTGGTACTCTCATAAACTCTTTTGGGCTTTATTATCATCTATATGCAGATGACACCCAAATCTACCTCGCCGCACCAGATCTATCACCCTTTCTTCTAACGCAAGTCTCTAACTGCCTCTCTCTTGGATGTCCACCCACCATCTAAAAAACTCAACAGGTCTACAACTGAACTCCTAATTTTCCCTCCCTGTCCCACAGCGTCAATTCCTCACATCTCTCTCACTGTCAACAACGACATCATCACCCCCTCCTCCCAAGCCCGTTGTCTTGGAGTTCTACTGGACCCCGCCCTGTCTTTCATCCCTCACATAAAATCACAAAATAAATCTGGTCTTCTCCATCTAAAAAACATCTCCAGAATTCGTCAATATCTTACACAAGACAGAACTAAAATCCTTATACACGCTCTCATCATCTCTCGACTAGACTAATGCAACTCACTTCTTGTTGGCCTACCCACCACCCAACTATCTCCATTACAATCCATTAGGAATGCCTCTGCTAGACTCATCTTCCGTACACAACATCTTCAGTGTCGTCATCACCTCTCTGTCAATCACTCCACTGGCTTCCCTTAGCCTCAAGAATAAAAATTAAAATCATGACCCTTACTTACAAAGCCCTCAATAATAAGGCTCCCCTGTACATCTCTGCTCTCATCTCCAAATACTCCCCCACCCGCCCTCTTCGTTCTGCTAATGACCTTCTTCTTTCTACAAATTGTCAACTCCTCTCACTACCCGCCTACAGAATTTCTCGTGCAGCCCCTAGTCTCTGGAACTCCTTGCCTCGCTCCACCAGATTATCCTCATGCCTCAATACATTTAAAACCTCACTTAAAAACGCATCTCTTTAAAGAAGCGTATCACCTTCCACCCTAACACGCTTATCACCTCTCTCTCCCTCTTTTACCACTCACTATACCTTAGATGGTAAGTCTGCAAGTTTTCATCCTTAGTACTTTGGGAATTCACCATGGACATTGGATTTCTAGCTCAAAGATAGGGCCCTCTTTGCTTTGCTATATGTCAATTTGTATTTATCTTTGTCTGAACTTAATTTATTTACAGCGCTACGGGATATGTTGGTGCGTTATAAATTAACTATAATAATAATAATAATAATAATAATAATAATAATAATAATAATAATAATGTGTATGACAAGCCAAATATATCTGTAAGCCATTAGTGGCTGCAGAGGTAGGCTTAACACAACGTTTTTCATATTGAAAGAACATACACATCCATCCCATAACTAGCCCCACATCCATCCCCCTGTCCATCTACACTTCTATCCCCTGGCCATCCACACATCCCAACACAAGCTCTTTACCTGTCAGTGATCTGTGACTGTCACTGATCTGTGGGACACGCTGGTGTCGCGGCTTCCTTTTGTCAAGCGAGCTGCTGTTGGTCTGCAATTTTGACGGCGCGCAGATGAGGATGCGCACATCTGGTGCGCCCAAAAGGTGAACTACCTACTCATAAGATCCACAACACAAGCTGAGATCCTGCTCCATGCTGATAGCCAGTAAGCTTGAAACAGCTGTACATGGATAGGATTGTCAGCTTGTGTATAATCCAACCTTGGCTTTGCATTAAAGCTGCGTAATACAGCAGGAATCATTTTAAAGGAAGCCACGTTTAAAAATGGCCATCTATTGAAGAGCAAGACATTTGTATGTCCCAGCTCTGAATTCTGAGCTGGAAGCAGGTTTGAACACAGGTGTACTTTTTATTATATATATATTAAAAAGGGATCAAGAGCAAATCTGGGGACTTATAGACCAGTGAGCCTCACATCTGTAGTTGGGAAGCTTTTAGAAGGGTTAATAAAGGGACAGAGTACAAGAATATGTCTATTTGAACAAGATCATAGGTAGCAGTCAACACTGATGTATGAAGGATAGGTCGTGTCAGAGCAATCTAATTAGTTTCTATGAGGAGGTTAGTAGGAACTTGCATCAGGGCAACTCAGTGCATGTAGTCTTTTTAGATTTTTCAAAGGCATTTGATACAGTGCCACATGGAAGACTAGTGAGCAAAGTAAGGTATACATGATTGCAGTAAATATCTGCTCATGGATCGAAAACTGGCTAAAAGACAGGAAGCAAAGGGTTGTTGTAAATGGAACATACTCCGATTGGTCTAATGTTATAAGTGGGGTTCCTCGAGGTTCAGTATTAGGTCCTCTCCTTTTTAACATATTTATTAATGACATAGAAGAAGGACTCGAAAGTAGGAACTCCATTTTTGATGATGACACCAAGTTGTGCAAGGTAATAAAATCAGATAATGATGTACTTTCCCTACAAAGGGATTTGCATAAATTAGAGAAATGGGTGGCTAAATGGCAGATAAGATTTAATACAAATAAATGCAAGGTTATGCATTTTGGAAGGAAAAATAGCCATGCAATGTATAATCTTAATGGAGCAAATCTAGGGGTATCAGATATTGAAAGGGATTTGGGAGTACTAGTGGAAAACCACCTATGTAGCAGTGCTCAATGCCAAGCAGCAGCTGCAAATGCAAGTAAAATATTAGCATGTATTAAGAAGCGTATAGAAGCCAGGGAAGCAAATATAATTCTACCACTATACAAATCCCTAGTACGCCCTCATTTGGAATATGGAGTACAATTTTGGGCACCACTTCATAAAAAGGACATTTTAGAGCTGGAAAAAGTACAGAGAGGGGCTACAAAACTAATAAGGGGAATGGAGGGGCTAAGTTATGAAGAAAGACTAACCAAACTAAACTTATTTTTGCTAGAAAAAAGGCGTCTACGAGGGGATATGATTACCTTATTTAAATACATCCAGGGTCAATATAAAGCTTTGTCAAGTGAACTTTTTGTAGCAAGAGATTTTCAACTGACAAGAGGACATCCTTTAAAGTTAGAGGAAAAAAGATTTCACCTTAAACAAAGAAAAGGGTTCTTCACAGTTATGGTGGTTAAACTGTGGAATTCTCTACCAAAGGAGGTGGTAACAGCGAATTCGATAGACAACTTCAAAAAGGGGTTAGATATATTTTTGAATAAAGAGGGCATTCAAGGCTATCCTAGATAACTAGCAAAGGAATATTGATCCAGGGAGAAATTTGATCGCCAGTTTCTGGGGTCAGGAAGGAATTTTGCTTTTTTTCCCCTAATGAGACAATTGGCAAAGTTTAAAGTTTTTTTTTTGTTTGCCTTCCTCTGGATCAATTAACAATTAATAATAAATAGTCCACATATTAAAATGATCAATAGAGATCTAAAAAGGTTGAACTTGATGGACTAACTCTTTATTCATCCTCCAATACTATACTATTAATAATTATTTAACAACGAATTAATTAATAACTAATCTGCATATTGCAGATCAGAGGAGATCTTAACAGGTTGAACTTGATGGACTGAAAGTCTTTTTTCAACCTTAATTATATGTATAGCAAAAACCAGCCACCTAGTTTTATTACAAAGACAATATGTGATGTTATGTGTTTAAACTCTATATCATATTTTAGTTGTAGCCCGTTCAGAAGGAGTTAACTGCATTTGGAATGTTATGAGGTCACCTGTAACTGTCAGAGCAGTCAGTTGATATACTGCTGTGTGAGGAGTCTGTAACTGTCATGCTGTGAGTCTGTTAGTAAAGTTGGCTCAGCTGGTTGATACTTAAAGAAAAAGTGTATCTGTTATATTTTTTATTTTATTATTTTACCTAGACTGATTTCTGCCTGTCTGTATCCTGAGGTCCTGAACTGGTGTCCTGGCCTGAAAAAGCCAGAAATGATGAGACCGTAAGAACCCAGACCATCCAGGAGTGCCCTATACTAGTAAGCAAAGGGGTTAAGGGGTGAAAAGGTCCCCCTCGCTGCTGGGGTCGTAATAAATCTAAATCTATATATATATATATATATATATATATATATATATATATATATATATATATATATATATATATATATATATATATATATATATATAATATATATGTACATATATATATATATATATATATATATATATATATATATATATATATATATGTACATATATATATATGTACATATATATATATATATATATATATATGTACATATATATATATATATATATATATATATGTACATATATATATATATATATATATATGTACATATATATATATATATATATATATATATGTACATATATATATATATATATATATATATGTACATATATATATATATATATGTACATATATATATATATATATGTATTTGTGTGTGTGTGTGTGTGTGTGTGTGTGTGTGTGTGTGTGTGTGTGTGTGTGTGCGCATTATCTACAAAGAAGTACAACATTTAGAATACATTTTTTTTTAACCTTCAACCATAATTTTCGAACAATATTAACTATTTTAATAAATTCTCATGTATGCAAGAATAATATAATAATGGCTGAAGTTTTGATGAATACTTATTGTAAACCATTACATAACTTTGTAACATGCAACTTATATTTGAAACAATGTTGAATCATTTTTGTTTTAACAATACTAACATTTTTAATTCAGAGGTATGCATGAGTAACATAAGAATAGGTCAACTTGCTCTGAATAAGTATTTGCAACCATTACATAATGTTGTGTAAAATGCAACTTTTATTTCAAGTACTGGTAAACCACATAGGTATTGAATCCAGAGGATGGCAAACAGTAAAAACCCCCATTGAAACTTAGCCAATTGTATCAAAGAAGGAAAAAAAATAATTCCTTCATGACCCCATTAACTGGCGTTCGGATTACTCCCTGGCTCTGCATTTAATTATACATTTCAATTTGTCAACAAATGGTTATCCTCCTAACATAAATCCTTAAATATATACAATGAAACAATTTCGCACATCTTTTAAAATACAATATTAACATCTCAAATAGTACCTTAAAATACTAACATTTAACCTTGAATTGTACGAAAATGCCACCTAATTGTTTTGTGTGGCCAATCCTGCAAAAAGGTAACTTCTAACACATTCCAATATGTTACTTTGTCTTTGCATTTTTTTGTTGTTGTTATTCTTCTAGTTCTTGAAAATGGCACAGAGTTTCCTTTGTGAAATAGTGGTCCTCAAAAAAGAGGCCGCCAGATATAAAAGTTCACCCGCGGGGTATAACCACTGTTCTCTATGTTTTTTGCCATTTTATAGAGTTTCCTTAGTGGAATAGTGGTCCTCTAAAAAGAGTCCAAGTTTCATTAAATGTTGTCCTCAAAGTAAAACCACTGTTCTCTATGTTTGCTGTGGTATATATATATATTTTTTTAAATAAGAGAAGTGTTCCTCTTTTAATGTTGTTATATATGAAGACGGTGCATTTTTTTTGCATGTCCAAGTGGTTCCCTTAAAAAGAGCCCAGCAGACTTGTAATTTTGTCTATGGAATATAACCACTGTTTATAGTTTTTGTTTTGAACTTTTTGTTGTTATTCTTGTAGTTCGTGAAAATGGCACATAGAGTTTCCTATGTTAAATAGTGGTCCTCTAAAAAGAGTCACAGTGACATAAAAGTTCGTCCTGGAAGTAAAACCACTGTTCTCAGTTTTTTTGCCATTTTATAGAGTTTCTTAGTGAAATAGTGGTCCTCTAAAAAGAGTTCCGAGTGACATAAAATGTTGTCCTCAAAATAAAACCACTGTTCTCTACGTTTACAGACCCTTATAGTACTCCATGTTTTGCTAAAAATGCGTCCATCCTCCAATAAATCACCTTGACTTCGGTTTTCTACAATATGAACTTTAATTTCCTCTGGATTGTTGCATCTTGAAAATGCAACATAGAGTGGTCCATGTGCAAAGACAGGTTCCTTTAAAAAAAATACCCACAGACTTAAAAGTTTGTCCTTGGGATTTATTAATGGTCATGGCAAATGCCATGATAATGGGAAATGGTCTCCTTTGAAGGACAGAAGGCAAACCCCTCTCATTTGGAGCCAAATCAATTCTTGGTATGAATGGTACCCATAAAGGTGAACAAGTTCTTGTTGTTCAAGTACCCACCTTTATGGGTACCATTCATACTTCTGCATGTATAAAATGATCATTTAAATCCTTCACAATTAATCTGGTCCCATTACAAAGTCCTTTTTTGGGATTCATATTTCTCAGTAGCATGACAAGTGCCCCTTTTTTAAGTTGCAAAATATGTGGTGGCATTCCAGAGGGAGTTAAAGAATTAATAAATTTCATAGTAAAGTTAGATTCACGTTTTTGTCATCTGCCAGAACGAAATCTGCACTGTACAAGTTTTTTTTTGTGATGCATGGATTAATTTTAAAATGTTGTTTTTTAGATTCAAGGCATCTATATTTTTTGATGTCAATATGACTTTGCTTGCAATGTCTGAGTAATCCTCGTTATTGATGGTATTGAGAAAGATTGTTGATATTAGTGATTTTTTGCAAATTTTCTGATGGAATTTCAACAGTATTCTCAGGTAAATTAGTTATTTTTTATGTTTTATTCTCCAATCTGAATTGATTTTGGCCTTCAGATCTCATATTTATTTCTAATTTAAGGTGTATAAATATTTTCCACAGCTTACTTCTCTTTATACACGTTTCGAGAATGTCAGTCCTATTGCCATGTGGCAGCACAGGTAATGTTTGCCTAAAATCTCCTCCTAACAACATCACCTTTCCACCAAATGGCAAATAATTACCCATAACTTATTTTAATAAATCGATCAATACATTGCAGGGCATGACATGACATCATAGTTGCCTCATCTATTATAATTAATTTACTCTTGTGAATTTTTTTGGCTTGTAATGAATTCATTCGAATATTCGACACTAATGTTTCTAGAATGGGAACTGGCAGTTTAAATCTACTAAGAAGGTGGTAGAACTGTGCAAACAAAAGTGCAGCAATTCCAGTTGTTGCAAATGGCAGTGCTATTTGACCCTGTGCTCGAACGCAACTCATCAATAAATTATATAGATAAGTTTTTCCTGATCCACCAGGGCCATCTAAATAGAAATAACGCTCTTTGAGCATGTCATTGTCTATTGCATTTGTAATAGCATTAAATGCTTCCAATGGAAATGCATTTAAAAGTTCCAATTTGTTCTTGTGTTTTTTGGTATTCAATCTCAGTGTCATACTCCTCAAAGTTAATTTCATCTATAAGTCTAGGATCAGGCAGATTAAAATTTGCACAATTTAATCCATGACAAAGAAAGATTTCCTGAATTTCCATGAATGTGTTTAACAGCGCAGTGGTCTCATTGTAACGTTTCAATAAGTCTTCACACATATGTCATTTAAATGTTTCCCACAAAGCTAATGCAACAGGTACATTGCAAAAGATGCAAATGAAAGCAAATTGTTCTCTCATTTGCTTTGGCATTTGACATAGCGCTGCTGCTTCTAGACATTTCTCCCATTCTGTATCATCTGCAAGGGAGTTTTGATGTCTTGCAGCGAATTGGAAAGTATCATAAACTATGTCATTCACTGTGCGTATATATTTATAACTTTGTGCACAGGGAACATGTAAAAAGTAATCTTAAAATGAAACGTTCAATGTCTCTTGGACTAACGGTATAAAATTGTGGGATATTTTTATGATTATCTTTTTTTCATTGTCGCCATTGGCCATTTACCAATATATAGTGCTGTGGAATGTCAATGTATAAACATTTTCTGGCCTCCTGGCAATTTAATTGAAACCAAGTAGTAAGTGTTGTTGCTCTATGTTCACTTTGTGCTAAAACATTTCTTTCCATCCCTGCAGTTAAGCAAAGAAATTGACTTTGTGGCAAATGGACAGCTAATTGATACACAGCATGTGACCAATCATGCATCTCAAATTTGATAAGACTCCACATTGCTTCTGGAGCACTGACATAGCGAGCATCTAAATAAGATGAAAGTTGATCATGTAAAACTGGATTGTCTTGTTCATTTTGTGCACCTTGCTGCATCATATCCTTTGTATATATATTTATACACATATTTGATGGATTTGATGTGTGCATTGTACTTCATCAGCAAATGTGGATTGTATGTAACCACATATCTATTATCGACCTTTTGGCCACGGATAATAGCGCTTTGTCCTTCTCTTCTTTTATACAAAGGGTGTCCATCACAATTAGCATAAGTCTGCATTTGAAATTGTTTTGGGAACTCTTTTGTGCATTTTTTATGTTCCATACATGGTGAATTTGGATTGATATCTCCACATGGACCATGAATCATGCTATGAGTTACAATGTCATAAAGTTTTGAATGTTTTTCTGGATGTGGCAGTTCAGAAGTAATCACTGAATCCACGCTCTCTGCAGTATTCAATGTATCTTTTGCTTGCAGGATTAAAGGTATATGTGCATGTGGCAGGCCTCTCTTTGAAATTCAATGGTATAAACAAAATCCACACATTTCCCAAATAAGTGTGCTGTAGTTATATCATGAATTAATGAATTTAGTTTTATTTTGAATACTCTAGCCATCAATACTGGTCAGTCATAAGTATTTTGGCCAAGTTTTACATTGTCTATGATGTCTGGCCATTGTGGATTACATGTGAATATAATGAATAAATCTGGTTTGACAAATTTAGTCACAATAGCCATGGCATCATTGTATCTTTCTTGCATATTGCGAGGAGATCCTTGGAAAGAGGATGGCAAAATCATTGCTCTTCCAGCAGGAATGTCTCTGTTTGTGTGTATTTCTGGAAGTCTTACCTTTCTGACAGCAACTAATAAACTTCAGAAAATGATAGGCCCCACAAAACTGACAAACCACATTCATTAATCCACAAAAATGAGTGTCTACTGTTAGTGCAGTAAATAAAGCACTATCGTGAGCTTCCTCAACATAGATATCCCTACAACTTTCTATATCTACATTGGTGTCATGTGTATGAAAATTGGTTTCATGAGGCACTATTGAGTCATTAGGCAATGTTTTACAGACATTTTTTTGTTCAGCCTTTCTTTTCTTTGAAGCTCTAGCACACTCAGTTTGTGCTTTCTTAGTAATTTTTCTTTTATTTAGAAGTCTCTGTCGGTCTTCTTCTCTTAAGCATTGCGAAGTCTCCGGAAAAGTGCATCTCTCCATCTTTGCTTCTGTTCCCTTGCCATTCTTCTTTTACGTTCATTCTTGTCTTCTGCGTTGTCCGCCATTGTAATCTGCAATTGTAAATGCAGGTGTAAGATGCTTTTTTGTTTTTTTTATTGTACATATTTTTTTACCTGTCATCAATGCAAAACCTAAATATCAGTAATGAATATTTAAAATTTGTTGAAATGCATTTGAAATGTTTTCATTAAATGAATTAATCAATCAATCAATGGGTTATTTTTAATTTGCATACATTAAAAGCTTAAGAGCTAAGCATATTTATATTGATAAATAAGTTAAGGGTAAAATATATATATATATATATATATGATTTTATTTTTTATTTTTTTTATAATGAATTATGAAGTAATTAATAAATGAATCTACATTAATGAAATAATCTAAAACGGTCATCAATGCAAAACATAAACAGGTAATCATGTGTTCCTAAAGAAGGGCAAACACAAAAGCTATGAGCAAACTATAGATTGGCCTGAAAAGGATTAATAAATGTTTTTATTAAATGAATTGTCATTCATTAAAACATAAATGGCTAAGCATATATGTTTTTATAATTTTATTTTTTATTATGAATAATTAATTATTAAAATACATTAATTAATCAATAACTGTCTTTAACCCTATTTTCCTAAAGAATGTCATCATTAAAGGTTATACCTATCAAGTTGACCCTATAGCAGATCAAACTCTCTGTCTGTAAAATGACATGAAAAGCATTTTTAATGTTTTGATTCAATAAATTCATTAATCATTGAAAGTATCCTGTTTATTTGGCATACATGCAAAACGTAAAGGCCTAATCATCAATATATTCATAAGTAAATGCATAAAAAAATATTAAATGTAGCACGTGTCATAATATTATAAACTGATTTCAATATTTTAGTGCTCAGAGGGTCCTATCCCTCTCATCCAATGAGCAGGAACAGAGATATATAAGTGCATTTGAAAATGTACCTAATTTTTAAGCAAGTTTAAAATGTTTTTTTTTCTGTAATTATTAATAAATTAATAGTTAATCAATGAATGTACGTTAATGATCAGTACTCCAGATATCTAAATGCAATATTAAATCTATGCATTGTAAAATAGTAATAACTATAAAAAATTAAATATTGTCTAATTAATAATTAATTGACATTAATTAACCAATAACAATGATCAATGGAAAACAAAAAGCCTTAATCCTTTCTCCTAAAAAAGAGCATCATTAAATGATATACCTGTAAAGGTGATCTTATTGCAGATCAAATGTTGCAAACGTCACGGTGTATTCAGTCAGCTGCAGAGATGATCAAACTGTAAAATGAAATTAAAAGCATTTTTAATGCAATTAATTCATTAATCATTAAGAGTATGATGTTTAATTGGCATACATGCAAAACGTAAAGGTGCAACATGGATATATTCATAAATAAATGCAGTATAACAAATTTAAAATGTAGCAAGTGTCATAATATAAATAAACTGATTTCAATATCTGCTTTGTGGATCCTATCCCTTTTCAGGCAATGAGCAGCAACACAGAAAAATAAGTGCACTGTAAAATGTACATTTTTTTGGGCCAGTTTAAAAAAAAATATTTTTTGTTAGTAATTAATTACTAATTAAGTAATTAATGAACATTTATAATTAATCAATGAATAAATATATTAGAAAGCATTAAGCATTAATATATTCATAAAGTAAAGGCAGTCACAAATATAAAAAAAAATTCAAAATGATTAGTATTTAATAATTACTAAATAAATGTCCATTAAAAATTAATCAATCAATTAATAAATATATTTGAAAGCATTAAAGCATTAATGTATTCATAAAGTAAAGGCATTGTAAAATATAAGATTGTGTATATTTTTTTTAAAATAATATATATAATTTTTAGTAGTGATTAATTAATAAGTTAATATACTTTACCTATTTATAATTAATTGCCAGCAATCAATATCGGGAACAGCTAACAATCTCTTTGGATTTTCCGGCAGCAGAAAATGTCCAGTCAGACTGTCATCACCTGAGGAGAAAGTGTCAGCAATGTGGCAATTGTGCCCTATATATAGGCTATGTGCGTGAGATAGAACCGTTAGTTTAGGCGGGAAAGCCGCCATTTCAGAATCATAATGTGTAGATGTGCAACTTAGTGTTGTAAAATGGCAACGATATTCTATGCGTTACGCGCCTCGTGAGCATTTTCCGTGCTTCATAACAGTGTATTTTTGTACCTCGTACATCCCTGGCAAAGTCGTATGTACATGCCGGTGTTTTTTGCGCTTCAGAGTCATGTAGCCTCTTTTTAATTTTTTTCGGCCCCCATTTTTTTCTCTCGCTTAGCCGATTTTCAAGTTACAAAACTCCTTAAATTCGACTTTAATTTGTGTGCTACCTCACTCGCAGTCGTCCCCCCCCCCCCGTCCCCTCCTGTGCTGGGTTGTAAAATGTTTGTTATGTTTTTGGTTTTTTTTCAGTGTTTTTTGTGTTTTTGGATGTACGAGTTTCGGCCGTTAATATTTAAGAGGTCGCAAAAATATGTTGTTGTTTTTTCTAAGTCCCGCAAGTTTTTTTTACTGTGATTGAGGCACCGTAGAGACTGCACCTCTGCAAATGCTGCAATGAGAGTTTATGTCCACCACCGCAAATGCGGACCTTCGCAGCCTTAGGCTTATTGAAGCTGACGTGGGAGCCTCCACAAATGCGGCCCACGCTTCACGATATCCGCATTTGCAGCCAGAACTGCGTCCCTCGTTTGCGTGACAACAACTCACAGTTTGACAACTATTATACATACATATACACACACACACAACTAATATACATAAAAACATATATACATATAACAAATAGACAAAAAACTTAGGAGCCAGCAGTAAATATTAGGATTCGTGGGTCCCTGGATTTTTCAGGTCCTATATTAATGACTTAAAGGGTATACATTTTTGAAAGGCTGTGTTTATTTTTTGACTTGCGAAAACATCTTACCTATTAATATTTTTAGTTATTCAAATATTAAAAATATCTGACCATGCTCCATTAATACTGTATCATTCAAACCAAAATGAGCAGATGTTCAGATCAAGAAGCAGTATTGATTATGTCATCATCACAATGCTAAATGACAGAAGAGTCAGTAGACATAAATCGACTAAGAGAGCTCTACTTAGCTGCTCTAAACTATGGTAAAAGGGGGTACCGATATAGCACCCAGATGGCAAACCAGAAAAGATGAAAGATCATGACATATAAAAATTAGAATTTCAAGTGAATAAGAAATACATCTAATTTTATCTCTTGTTGGGACAGAAAAAGAAGAAACATGCTGTGAAATGTCAAGGGACCAATTGCACTTTGATCTTTTATGGTTTAAGATTTTCTACTATTTTACTATGCTTTAAAAAAGCACAAATGAGAACAAGCAACAGAGCATTAGCCCTGAATGTTCAAGAATGTCAAGGTAAGAAATAATTATAATCAGTAGAAACCAAAGAATACATGGAAAAAATGCTAAAGAAAGCCCTACTGAAAACTACAGCTTTACATTCAGAACAATGTTTGGCATCTGGGGGTAACGACTAGTAAAGGGCCACTGTAACCTTCCAGCTACATAAAAATGTCAGTACTTAACCTACTTTAAAAGAAAAAAAAATATATAGAAAATACTCCTTTACTCTTCAACTTTAATTTGCCGTTCATCCCATTTTCCTTTGCAATTCAAGATTTAACTAAAATATATAAATTAATATCAGGTATATTGTAAAGCTGTTTATCTCCCTGTAGACTACGAAATGAACTAAACCGGTCTCACCTCGTTAGCTACAAATTTCTCAACATTGTAAATACAAGTAATTCTGTCAAATATTTGCCTGAATTCAAACCAAGCAGGGAAAATATAATCAGCTAATGTTGGTGAAGTCAGTGCGATCATATATCTAGATCAGATTGAAGTTCCTAACAACCTGTTTTATAGAGGCGCAACAACCTTCAAATAAAAAGACAGAAGTGTGGTTCTGCTGGTGCTGAAATGAGTCACTTTAGAATAAGTGCTCATCCTGCTATCCTTATTCTATAGATGAGAAACGTATAAAATACAGATATTATTGTAGGAATTATTTACACAAAATAAAGAAGCTGTTTACTGCAACAAGAAATACTTCCAAAACTGAAAATGAAATAGTTCTCATTGCATATTAAAGTACGGTAGTAATACCTTTTACACAAGGAACACATACAAACGTTTTAAAAAAGCAGAATAGTTTAATTAAATGAGTAAGTAGGCCAGATGTACTAAGAAAGGCTTAGTGAAGACTTAAAGAACCTCTCAGTTCCTATGGTATCCTACAGGTAGGAGTTAATATAAATGTGGCCTCTCCAACACAGAATGTACAAGCATAAGTTGTTCTGCAAAATCGTATTAAGTTTGGAAGTCTGTGAATTCTTCTATATCAATTTGTTTAGTTGTTCAGTCATGCCGAATCTCCATGACCTCATGGACTGTAACACACCAGGCACATCTTTATGTGCATGGTCATGCGGATCCACTTGGTAGTCATGGCATATATACTGGAGTGGGTTGACAGTTCCTTCTCCAGTGGATCCCAGCATACAGCTCCTGGTATTCCTAAGTAGTCTCCCATCCAAGTACTGACCAGGCCCAACCCTACATGGCGTCAGAGTAGTGTGACCACTTGGTTCCCTGACTGGAATCAAACCCAGTTGGCAGTGGTGAAAACACTGTATCCTAACCACTGGACCACTAGGGAACCATCTATATCAATAACCATGTATATAAAATCTAGTGCTCAAATGCACAATAATTTCAATATTGAGTTATTATACAAGTTAAGTCCCTGCCACCAATACACATTCCTGGGGGTGGCACAATTAAATTACAACAGAGTAGTAAAGTTACCCAGTAGTACTTTGCTACGCATGTGCTCATTTATTTATTTATTTTTTTAAATTAAAAACACAATTTCTTTATCAATCCTAATATTAACACATTGTTCAAATCACTCTTCTTCTTTGACTACTTAAAGAAAAGGATGATCCCAGCAACACATTTGATGTCTTAATCTTGATGTCCGGTAACCCTGCAGTTTTTTAACAGAAAAAAGTTATTTTCTCTGACAGCAAAGCATTACCTCGGAGCCCTCAAGGGAACTGCAACTACTTCAAACACTTCTTAAGAAGCACAGAAATGTTTTAAAACATATTGCCCTTTAATATGTATATCAAAATAAATATACGTGAATGCAAGTGTGTTAATGTAATTACATCATTCAATTTGTAAATTTACTTTGAATGCTAACAAACTATTTGTAAGGAAAAGTAATTTCCTCCACCCCTGTAATGTTTGTGTATATGTAGTCAACTGGGCTTTGTGTTATTGCTGGCAAATCAATTTGCCACTCACAGGTAAGAAAGACAGGACTTGCTCCAGTCAGCAATACCATTTAGAGGCAATGTAAAATCAAATATTCCTGTTTTAATATATATTCAAAGCACTTATATTTATAAAGCAATTTTACAGTCCTTTAAAAATATTAATGGGCTGGATGTTCAAATTTTTCAACAATAATACAATTTAAAAGCTTCTTGAAAGTATGTTTTGCATATTTTGAAAATACATTATATGTAGCTTAGCTGCACAAACTGTATTTAAATATGTGTACTTAAAGGTAATCAGACAGCTGAAATGCACAATGTCATTGTAAATTAAAGGCGTTAATAGCTTCCAGGTCATCTACTCCCTCTTATGGATCTCTAAAAATGCATCTAGTGAATTTGTTTTACACAATAATGCTGGCCCTCTTGCCAACGGGCTCCTAGTCCATCATTTAGGCCAGTATCAAGAACAAGGTGGTGAGTGTGCAATAAAAATGACACACTTTCTAAAGAAAGAGATTAAAATAAATAAAGTGAAGCATGTTGCTGCTCACCAATTGACATTAAGGGTTACAAGGTGAAATTCCTCTCTAATTTTTATTTAGTTCAAACAATAGGTTGAAATGTACAACAACACCTGTATCTGCTTCATGCCGGTAATTTACAGTTTTATGCATCTTCTGTTTCATGTATCAATAACAATTATTAAAAAAGAAAGTGAGATTTGAGCTCAACACTGCAGCCATTTAAGTTGTAGATTTTGGGTTATGCAAACCTTGGCTCATATACTTTGTTGATCTCTTGCACTGAAATCTGACTAATAACAAAAAAAAAGGTTGCAAACTCCTGCTCTATGTCATGCAATGGACAATGTTATGACAGGTTCAGTCACTGGGTTATATTAGAGTGGAGTATGAAAGACAGCATTAGACAGAACATCTCAATTTAAAGTTCATCCTCTGCTGCAGAAAACAACAAAGAATTTAAATAACCATACATTTCTTTTTTAAAAGGACTGTGTGTGTGTAACCTTTTTGCCGATTAATCAATTGAAAAGGCAATTCTCAAAAACTCTCAAGGCCTTAGGTTGCCCTCCAATGACGTGGTCTAATTGAATTACTAAAATTCAGATAGACTTCTAAGAGGTGGTTAAAGAGGGACAGCCTTAGTTACTTGGGAAAATGAGAACGTAATGCCTCAATTTAAGTAATTTTGTCCAGTCCTGTTAGTATACACATGTACTATCAATTCTATTAATATGATCAATCAAGTCAAAAGAGAAACAATTATAAAATGCATATTATAATCAACTTGTGTAAGTAATGGTTGTAAAACGTTTTTTGGGGAAATCTGAAATTTTGAAGTACTGAAATTCATAATGTGTTTTGTTTTCATAATATCCTGGGGGGGGGGGGGGGGGGGGGTGATGGGTGTGTATTCACTTCTCCACCCCTCCCTACACTGACAACTATAAACAAGCAGAAGTCTAAAGTCTTTGTATGATAACTGGATACAACTGAAAAAGACACTACGCCCCTTTGCACTCACTGGCCTAGAAGGAAGCTGCATCAAAGGATGCAACCACAACTCTCCAGAAAAATCATCTCACACAGCTTCTACCAATGTATCAAGTAATCCTCCAGGGTCCTGCAAAGGCATTAACATTTATATTTTTGGAATTAAAAACTATGACTTTTTCCTGCTTAAATGGAGACTTTGATACTCTTATGAATGGCTCTCTATAGTTAGGTGAAGCCTCATAAGAAAATAAAAACCTTTATTAAACATTTACTGTACATTAAAGCAATGAATATTTTTTTAAATCATGCCCCAAGGTAGTATGAGCTCCTTATCACGCCACCTCTTAAACAATGTATTGCATCTACAGAGGGAGACACCCAGAGGGTAATGCTCTCCAAACAGGTATATCGGGCTATGATAGTGGGAGGAGGCTAGAAAGTGTATTTGTGTGCATTGCTAGCAGCTCATGGTACACTACTGTCAGTTACTAATATGTGTTTTACTCTGTAGTCTCAAAAGGTTTTTTCTATTTGGTACTTCCCCAGACCATAAGACAAAAATAAAATTGTTCAGAGTGTGGAGAGATCTGAAGCTTATACAGCCTTGCGCACAAAGAACAAAAAAGGAAATCGTTGATAAATGCACAGTAAAAGTTTAATAAAGGCTTTTCTTAAGCTCTAACTAACTATTCTTTAGAGAGCCTTTTGTGAGACCACCAATAATGCTCTTAGTCAGATTCTGAGTTTTCCTATTGGTCCTCCAATATTAAAAATGGATTCTCCCACCCTTAAATAGTGCATATGGGCTAAAAGCAATTTTACAGCCTGATATAATGTCATGAATTCAAAACAAGTTGATTTTTTATGGACAACAATTCAGCCAGCTTATCACTCGTTTCTTTTTAAGATGCGATGCAGGCTGCCATTTTTCATTTTACACAACACAAGAGTTATCAAATGTATATAAAAATTAAGCTTGACCAATAGTATAGGAAGCAACCAGCAAAAACGTTTTAAGAACCACTGAATGGAGTATATAAAGAAGTATATATATATATATATATATATATAATAACTAAATGTCACGAGTCAGCAGTAAAGTCTAGATTGTGGCTTACAAAGAAACAAGTGGGCTGGCTGAATTATTGGTTACAAAATCTAATTTAAGTGATATCAACATTTTGCTTTTAAGAAGCCACCCTGAATCTGCTTGAAAAAAAAAATGCTATATTGAAGGCCAGTGATAGCTAACTTTATATTTGGTAAAAAAAAAAAAAAAAAAAAAAACAGCCTGTATTAGTAGAGCATCAAAGCCAATAATAATGTCTACTGCACCTATATCAATAGAAAATTCTGGTTTAAACTCAAAATCAGACATTTCCAATATATATATATATATATATATATATATATATATATATATATATATATATATATATAAATAAATAAATAAATATATATTTTCATTAACAAAGAGAGCTGAAATGAACATCTACAGCAAATCCTCAATTGAATTACTCTCTTTGTAGCATTTTTCAGAGCTTTAGAATCTTTCTTGTTTTTCAAAGAAGACAGTCCTTTATGTTTCCGTAATCTCAGGCATTCTGTGCTTTTTCTTATCAGTAAATGCAGCATCTCAGGGAGCCCAAGACTGATAAATAAAGTATATAGATAGCCAAAAGAACCTTTAATGATAGATAAACCTGACATTTTAACATCAGATTAAAAAGTTTGAGCTTTAAATCCCAAAACACCAGAGAAGCTGTCGAGAAAAACATGACGACAAGACGACAGACAGTGGTGAATTAATTTAACCACTTTGTCATAATAAAAAATATATAACATATATAAAACATTAACACGCAACCAGTGGGATGGGTACATACATCATACTAAACTTACAGAGTAGTCTTTATAAAATAAAGATATACTATTCTGAAGAACTACACCATTTGTTTAAAAAAAAAGCCTTTAATACATTTTTACATGGCCTTTTGCTGCATTGGAATCTGCAAATTCTGCTTCCTCAAATGACTTTGAATAGTTTGAACGCAGAGGTAGCTTTAAAGCTTCCAATGCATTCATTAGAAAGATTAAGCTCAGTTAAAGACATGGAACACTGAAAAAAGAGCATGCTGAAAATATGGCCACTAGGGCCCTTTAAAGAGGGACTTTGTGCAAAAAAAAAAAAAAAAGGTTTATGTAGAGAGGAAAGACAGAAAACAAGTTTACTCCAGCTCGGGGGTTTCAGTGCAAGAGGACGGTACCGATTTTAAAGGCCTTTAATCACTAAGTTAAGAGCTTTCTCATTAGTGAGAGGAGTTCTCTCAAACTCTGAGCCAAAATTGTATAAACAGATAAACATTACCAGGGAAAAGTGAAATTAAATGAAAACAAAGCTAATAACGGAACAAAAATAAATATGAAACATAAGATCACAATTAATTTGCAATTTATATCCCTTCACTATTTTATAAAAACGGCCTACTTTTGCTAGATACTTAATTTAGTATTAGCTGATGCAGTTGCTACTTAAAGTTACAAACGTTGGATCCAATTAAAAATGAATCATAGTCACCCACACCTAACTTAATATAGGTTAGTTCTGCATATGTTATATTTTTTTGATCAGAATTACAATATCAAACTAAGAATAAATATAGAGCAGCGTATTTTATATTGTAATTGTATTAAATTCTGAGTACCTAAAAATGTGCTGAAAATACTTTGTGTATTGCAATTGTCTAATACAGCGGTTGTCAACCCTTTAATACCTACCGCCCACTTTGATGGTAAAATGTCCTTACCACCCACTGATGCTGTAGTAACTCAATTTACCCTCTCTCATTTCTGGTTACATAAATCATACAACCCTAGCTATGTACCGCCCTATACTTACTAGATAGTGATCCGTCCCTGACTGCTGTCCCTAGGCTCTCTCACCAGCTCTCCAACCAGCCAAGCGTGCTGCTGCGGGGCTCCAGCGTGTGAGTTCACTCGTCAGCGATGTCACCTAGCCATTACCCCACCATGAAAGCTTGAAATGCCCACTAGTGCGTGGCAGGGACCAGGTTGACTACCACTGGGCTAACATATAAAAAGTTACTTGCTTAGTCTAAAAAGGAATTCATACATTAACACCGTAAATGTATTGAAAATTAGCAGGACTTTCCACTCTGTTTCAGTATTTATTCTTGAGTTTATCTTATATGATCTTAGCTCACCCAAGTTTTTTTTTTTTTTTTTATCAATCATATAAGACCATTCAAAAACAAGTCAAGAAGCCTTGAATTTACTTTGCTACAGCAGTCAATAGCTCTACCCTCCCAGAAACTTACACATTCTTTTCCTCAGCATGGTGTAAACACATAATTAGTAGCAGCTAATCAGTACTGCTTTTGACTTGAAAAAGGAGTTTAATATCTCCAAGGCTTGACACGCTAAAAAAAAAGCATCACTGTATACAGCAATATATAATTAAAGTACCATTAGATGTTTTAATTTAGTCATTGATCAATAATAAAATATAAAATGATAGCCTTTGAATCACTGTTTATTCCTTTATCGAATAGGATTACTCTAAAAACCTCCCCTCTTAATTATCTTATCAGGGTGGAGATAAACACTCAGCTGGAGGCTGACACTCATCTTTCAAAGTGAATAGGGAAATAATATAATTGATTAAATAGCAATGTTATTAATTATAAATGCACAATTCAAATAGCTAGCTATTGCTGCTAGGATATTATAATGGCCACCATATATCTCCACCATCGAAGTGAGCGCCTTCGCTTCGCGAGTCCGCAGTTTTAACGTTGCGTTACCAACTGATTTTGGCAAGCACGTTGCTGCTGAGAACTATATATGTGATAGTAAAGGTTGTGGGAGTTTGGTCATCAGTTACATAACACAAATATTTTCAGCCAATACTAGTTATTAATTGGTGCTGTCCAAAATATGGTAGCATGCTTAGCATATTTTGGGGATATCTTTATTTAAAGGGATATTGAAAGTGTTATTTTCCTTTTTGCTTCTAAAAGAGGGTATTTGAGAATGTACCACGGTTTTCTTCTTTTCTAATGATGCTCTCAAAGCAACAAAAAAAACTAACAACTTGACTCAGCCAATGAGTAGCAATACAGACGTATAAGGCATAATTATCTACCAATGAAATCTACAATTGTACATACGCTCGGTGTACTTCCTGGACAGTTTAACATAGTTTAAGCAAGTTTTACTAGATATTTTTCAATGAAAATAAAACTTTGGTAATGTTTAAAGCATGTTCTTTTAAACAAATAAAACTAAAGAACTGTGTTCTATGTCCATTTAAGCCAGTACACTCTAGAGAATTTAAAAATGCCTGACTGTCTTGCTATTCAAAAACACTCACTCAAGAATCAGATGCTTACTCTATATTACCAAACTAATAAAAGATCATGTTATTAAGATCCCTTATCTTATTCTAATGCTTTCTCTAGTGGCTGAACCTAATACAGTTAAACAACATTTCAGAATGAAATCCTACATTGTTAAGCCAGTTATCACATATATAGTTGTGAGCGTACGAGTCGTTGCTCACGCTTGCGGGCTCGCGTAGCGAGCCCGCGGCCCTCGCGAAGCGAGGGCCGTGGCTCGCGAAGCGAGCCCGCGGCCCTCGCGTAGCGAGCCGCGGGCCTCGCGAAGCGAGGGCCTCGGCTCGCGCAGCGAGCCGCGGCCCTCGCGTAGCGAGGTCACTGGGCAAGGGCCTCAGTTGCTGGCATGGAGCGCCGAAGGCGCTCCATGCCAGCAACTGAGGCCCCTCGCGAAGCGAGGGCCTCAGTTGCTGGCGAGGTCACTGGGCACGGGTCTCAGTTGCTGGCATGGAGCGCCGAAGGCGCTCCATGTCAGCAACTGAGGCCCCTCGCGAAGCGAGGGCCTCAGTTGCTGGCGAGGTCACTGGGCAAGGGCCTCAAACCCTCGCAAAATTCACGTCGCTACTCAAAAAACACGACACACAAATTACGACACTCGCTAAATTTTACGAGGCACGCAAACAACGTACGAAACACGTTACCACACATTACGACCTCGCAAACATCGGACGCAACACGCCGACATACAAACATTTAAAACACAATACATACACACAGCACATACATAAAAAACTTACCTACACCAAGAGGGAGCACCCAGGACCTCAAAAATGCAACTTACACCTCGATTTTACTCGAAATAAAACAGTTTAGAGACTAAAAAAAAATCTAAGCGACAGAAAAAATGGCCGCCGAACAAAACGAAAACGAGGCTACAGCACTGTAAACTCGCAAAACACCACAAAACACCTACGGATATTCCGATACAGACCTATACCACACATTACTCGCCATTTTACACCAATGCGGAAGTACACGACTACGCTAACGGTTTGGTCTCGCGCACGCACAGTGTTACACTGCACACATTCAGCACGCTTACACAGCAGCTCCACACCACTAATGCTCCAGCAACATCAACACAGATTGCCAGCTCTTCATCACAATGCTTCAAAATAGGTACACTATATTCATTTACTAATTTAGCTACCTTACAATTTCATTGCCGTCATTTTTTGACGGGCAATTCGCTAGTCCATTATAAAAGTGAGGGGTCTCTAGAATCTCCAGAGAAAAGACCATAAAACTCAATGGATTAGGGTGACTATTCCATGACTCCCATAAGAAAAAAGTAAAGTTCACTCGGAAAAACACTCCTGAGCTGTTACAAACACGTAAATATAACTTCTGAGAATTGTCATCAGAGCGCTCAAAGTATCTCTAATATCATAAGCCTAAAGTGCCTGTCCCATATCTGTTTTAAAATTACTATCACATCTCTCCCGTAACGACAACCAGTATCGATAAAGTTTACTCAGTAGCCTCTCCAAAATTTTAAAAAGCTTACATTGAGGCACAGAAATGCCACAGAGAAGCCTGGATGCATCCAATCTGACTCTACAAAGGAGCCATCATCTACCGCTACTCCATTTGAGCAATGGGATCCCCCCTCCTACCCCTATGAGATGAGATATCCCCATGTTTTACTAAATTTAGCCATGGGGTCCCTATGATTCTTCAATCAAGATGCAAGAGCCTGCTTATACATGGCAGAAGAGTGAGGACCAGTGGGATGAAGATCATCTCTGGAGGGTAAATAAGGTGGACAGCACCCTGTAGGTGGTTTGTTTGTGTCTTTTTTGAAGTCTCTTATTTTCTTTTTTAATTTTATTTGCAATTCTTTTATTTTTATAGTCTAATTTTACACAATTTTTTTTGTTATTTTATGTAATTTTTTGTATTTAATTATTTTTAGGGGTAGTTTTAGGGACTATGGGGGTCTTTGTCAACCTCAATGGGGAAAAAGAGGGCTAATGGGTCCATAAAGACCCTATGGAATTAGGTACATTTTAGGTGCAAACGGAGGTCACAAGGGCCCCCATGGTTATAGTTTAGTATACCATGGGAGTCTGAAGTGAACCCCATGATATAAGTGTTAATATGTGGAACCATGGGGGTCCAAAGGACCCAAGTGGTAACAGGAATACTTTAATGTGCCACAGGGGTCCAACTGGACCCCTGGTAACAGGTTTGATTTAGGTTTTATGGGGGTTCATAGGGACCCCAATGGGTTTAATAAACCCCACACTCCATAGCACAAGGGGATGGATGAAAGCAGCCTGATAGTATTGAGGGCTACCCATGCTCAGAGGGGTAGCAGGTATTAAGGGGGAATCTCGGGGGATAACCAGCTCATAGGGGTTAGAAGGAAATAGGCAGCAAAGTCATAATTGAATTACTGTTTAGTATTATTTAACCCCATTACCTGCCAGGAGAATGTTTTTTTATAGATAGAGAGGGTGCTAGAGCTAGGGTAGCATGTTCAAGTCTGTGGGTACCTTTTTGTAGTGCTATGGAGACTACCAAGATACAGCTATTGTCTAACTCTGCAAAATTTGCTTTTCAATTTTTTTGTAGCTACAAGTCAGCCTTATTACAGGAGCCATGGAATAGAGCTCTGAGAAATCCCCCCAAAAAACAATCTGTAAAACATTGACCCAACCTGCTGATCCATCTAGAATAATAATGCTGGAATAGACATTTGCCAAAACATGTGAAAATGTGTTGCATGACGGCAGTGATAGGAATAATGACTAGGGATTAGGAAGAGGGTAGATGATCTCTAAGTACAGACAAAGTCTTGGTAGAATCATTTATAGTGACATTTTTCAAATGACTGGTGGCTCATAGAGAGGATCTGGGATATGTGAGAAGCCATGATCAAAAGACTATAATACACAGTTCAGTACTTGAAATACCAGATAATGTTCATACACAGTGCTTAGAGAAAAGTATCACCTACTCTAACATAGATAAGGGCATCTTTCTTTGATCATAAAAGTTCTACATTTTGAAAGGTTTATAAATGAAGAGTTTATTGAAGTACGATATGCTACAACCTAAATGAGATCCACGGAATCACCAGCATTAAGAAAATTCCAGAATATGCAAGTACAGTCACTTTGTGCACAGAGGAGTTCTCCAAGTAAACAACTCATAAAATAAAAATAAAACAAACAATAATTTTTACCCAGAGGAATAAACAATACATTTGTGACCAATGAAACCAGCATCCACGCTACAATTCCCTTTTAATTGTAACAACGTCCCTTTGCCATTAGAAGGGGTCCCGTGGCATCTCCTTACTAAAGGACCATCTACTTTAATAAAGAATAGAAGCATAATTATTATAATAAGCAACTACTAGTATGCGGACAAAGCATAAAGAAAAAAATGGTAGTTGCAATAAGTCACCCAATAGTCTAGAGTGCTTCCCAAAAGTCATTCCTAGAATGCCAATGCCAGTTCTTGGGACCATAACTCCCAGTGAAAAGAAAATAAGGGTGGGTTGAAGAACAGGCATGAATTGGGTGTAAAAGATTAATAATGAGAGACTGACCCCTTCCTTAAACATGTTATTGACACAGTAGTAAATATATTATTAAACAACTGATCTGTGTTAATAATGGTTTGGATCTCATATGGGGTACTTGGAAATTTTGGTTGGTTTACTGGTCCCTGGCACCATAAAGATCACATTTGTAAGTCTGGTTAAACGTTATTTTATTATTTGGTTGATAGCGGATACAGTTCAGACTGGTAAAGTACTAGAGGTTCTGGATGCTATAAGAAAGAAGCCTGTAATAGGACCTTGGCTTTTGCGAATTAGACCAATGAGATAAACATTGATACCACTTGCAGGCATTTAAAAAAAAATAAAAAAATTCAAAATGCCTACTGATAAGCAGTGATAGACTTGAGTACATTTATGGCATTTATTTTCTGAAGTTGTTGTAATTGAATAGAGCAAAGCGTATAGTATTAATAATACATAAATAATAATGAACATTAACGCCTGCCATTGCAAACCATTACAAAATACGATATGTACTGAAAATGAATTACATCAGGTAATACACCACATAAATATATATTTGCTACGGATAAATTCACATGCTGGGGTCAAGTAGGCCAAAGTACATTCACCCTTTCATAATTCTGGGCCTCAGTGTGTAATCACATCAAATCTGCGAAGTACTAAGTCCTAAAGCATAATCTTAAAGCACAACCATGGAATCTATGTTTATAGAAGCAACTGCGAAACAAAAATCATACGTACAATACAACAGCTTAAGTTTAAAGATTTGAGGTCTCAATTCTTGTGAAACGTATTTGAGAAGCTATTAAATCTCAGAATTTAAAACAAATCAGTTCTTTAAACTAAACAAAGATATATGTGCAAGGTCTTTCGCAGAGCAGTAGAAATGCCCTTAACCCAATAAAGCATAGTAAACAGCGAAGCATAAACACATATAATTAAAGCAATCAGTCTCACTCTAGTCAGGAAGAAGACCTATGAAGTATCTGTCACAAGTGAAAGGATCAAATTAGAGAAAATAAAAAAAAGCTAATCAACCACCATAGAAACAAATAAGATGATTTATATCACAATTTCAGGTTTAAGCACTTCTTTGTCTCTGTTCTCAGCTACTTTAATAAAACTAGCAATGTGGTAGAAGGTAAAGGGTCTCGCACACCAAAAATCAGGTCGATAGAATAACATTAAATCAAAGCAAACAATATTAGGAAGTGGATTAAAGTAAAATTGTATTTATTTTTTGCATTCAGTCATTTCTGACTCTCCATGACCTTGTGGATCATAACACACCAGGCACATCTTTATGTCCATGGTCATGCTGATCCACTTGGTTTTCAAGGCAGATATAGTTGAGTGTGTTGCTAGTTGCTTCTCCAGTGGGCTCACAGCATACACCTCCTGCTAATTCCTTGGTGGTCTCCCATCCAAGTACTGACCAGGCCCAGCCCTGCATGGCTTCTGGGTGGTGTGACCTCTTGGTTCCCTGACTGGAATTGAACCCATATTGCAGCGGTGAAAGCACAGAATCCTAGCTACTAAACCACCAGGGAACCCAATTTGTATTACTAGCCTTTAAAATATTACATTAAAGACCAACTAAAAAGCCTGCAGGGGAAGAAAGCACTTACCATACAAAAATGTATTAACAAAAAAGTAATAGTGAAGGACGTTCCATCCGTAATTGCGGCCCAGGCTACCAATGTGTTCCACAGTGCAAGCTCTAGTGTTTTTATTTAATGCTTATCACCCAAGCAGCTAGTACTTGGTCCTATGAAATATAAACATTTAAAGAAATAGTCACAGGAGCACACATGGACACACATATTTTAAGCAGCGCTCAAAAGCCGCTTTAAAACAGCAGGCAAAAGTGGAAAAATAAAAATATGGGAGAATAAATAAGCAGCAAAAAATAAATACAGCTACAGTTTTTGATTATAAAAATAATTCAATTAAAGAGGGATCCATGATACATTGGTACATGTATGATCCGTGATACATTTCTGGAGAGCTGTGTTGCAATGAATGATGCAAGGTGTCTGCTTCTGAGCCAGTGAGAGGGCAGGGGTATGGTGTCAATTTATATCTTATCCAGTGATCAAACACAGACTCTTGACTTCTGCCTGTTCCTTCCCCTCCACCCCTCTCTCTACAAACACACATATCCATAATCAGACTCTCAGGATGTGATGTAGCACGCACAAAATGGATTCCTGTACTCAGTCTTTAAAAATGTAGGCATCTTGGAATTTGAATCTAAAACACATGAGATCCTAATGGCTGTGACTACTACTACACATAGCTATATTTTAGGGCTTTGGTATGATCTTTTTGCCCATTATCAATCCTAGTTCTTCACAATATACGATTGGACTATTGGTATCTTCTTGGAAATATACAGAGTGAGCTGGTGCTGGTAGCCCTTGTCCAATTCACCTTTGGAATGGAATTATTTGCCCTTAAAACAAATATAAACATCGCTTCGGTACAGATTTACCCGATGTACAATATCAGCCTTCACTCTCACACAAATTACCTTGACAGATCTGTAAAACACAGACAATACAGAATCCTTCACTTTCTTACATTTGGTTTGCCCTTGTAGATGAAATTTGTCAGCTTACCTGATAAGCCTTCTGTAAACACTGTTAAAGTCTGTCCTCCCACACTCTGTAAGAGAAAAGGATGTTCCCTAGGTGCACTAACTGCAGCTGGTTTTCCTCCAATATCCTGGATGCTTGCAAGCTCTTCATTAAGGGTAAATGATACCTGTGTAACGGACAAGGGAATAATTACAACTTCAGAGAATCAAGAAAAGTCACAAAGGAATACGAATGACTTCAGGACTTGGTTTTTAGTAAACTTAAATACGGACATGAACATTATAAAACCGGATTATTCAGAGAGGGTCAAGCAAAATACTATACCACAAAATAATTTATGATATATGGCTTGCCAACCTCAAGAGAGCTCAGAAAAGTAATACGATTTCAGAGGGGCTGTTGGTCAATTAATCAATAATATGCTTTAAAGAAGGATGTTGGACAAGTGACCTTCAGATCTTTTATCACAACAGAGATTTTGGACAATTTAATGTGTTCATTATCTACACATTAACAGATAACTGGTTTTATACAGTTACCAAGAATCCAGTTTCTTTTACTGTACAAGTGGTCCCCAGGTTAAGGACGAGATATATTCCTAAGAATGTCTTTAAACCTGATTTGTATGCAACTCTGATCCCTGATGGATAATAATAATTATAATAATACTAGCGACTTGCCCGTCAAGAAAGACGGCAATAAAATTTGAAGCCTGGCAATGCTGTTTGCCACACAATGCAAGGCTATGGCCCCTGTGAGCACCTTTGGCGGTCATCTCGAGCCCCACAATGAGCGCCTTTGCGCTCATCGCGTGGCTTGGAATGAGTGCTGATCCAAGCCTCTCCCCCTGTGTACTTTATAGTTCTATCACTTGAGCGCCTTTGGCGCCCATCGGAAGCCTGTCCCCCCAGTGTAGTTTAGGGGCCTCGCGATGAGTGTTACTGCCTTGGGTTAAGCGTTACTGCCTTGGGCTCTTTTTTTTCTGTTTCTGACATTAAATTCGTAATTTTTGCGAAGTCCCGCAATTTTTCGGAGCGCTTATCTACACCCATGCAATGAGCGCCTTTGGTACCCATTGCAGCTAAGTCCTGCAGGCCTCAATCCCAGCAACTGCGTCCCTCACTTCCTTGCAAGCCACGGCACGACAACTCGCAGTACGACCACTATATTAGGGATTAATAATACTATTACTATAAGGGTTCATTTGTAGTAATACTCCTTCAGTGTAATTTGATGATAATAATAACAACCATGAACTGTAATAAGAAGTTAAAGAAACTACTGTGCTCTTTATTTTAACTAAAACATAACATATAAAAAAACTCATACAAAAAGCCTTGGGAGCCTGTTCTTAAGCATAGGTTGTCTGCAAGTCGGGTCATCAGTAACCGAGGACTGTCTGTTTTTCTTTTAATATTAATCCACATAACTACCAAAATTTCCATTTAGTATTTTTGCAAACTAAGTGTTTGTTAACAAGATGGAGGCTTTCTGGTTGTTGAAATTAACGTTGTAAATAATAAGCTGAATCTATGCAGAAGAGTTGTGGAACTAAAATGTTTCATGATTTCATGCTAGTTTTTAACTGGAGCGCGTGTGTGTGCGTGTATGTATGTATGTATGTATGTATGTATGTATGTATGTATGTATGTATGTATATATGTATATATATATATATATATATATATATATATATATATGTGTGTGTGTGTTTTGGAAATGTTGGGGACGCTTGCGATGTTGGTCTCGCATTTGCGGTCCTCGCAAAGCCCGTGGGACTTAGGCTGCAATGAGCATCACAGGCGCTCATCGCAGGGCCCGCGATGTGCGTCACGGGCGCTCATCGCAGGGCCCGCGATGTGCGTCACGGGCGCTCATCGCAGGGCCCGCGATGTGCGTCACGGGCGCTCATCGCAGGGCCCGCAATGTGCGTCACGGGCGCTCATCGCAGGGCCCGCAATGTGCGTCACGGGCGCTCATCGCAGGGCCCGCAATGTGCGTCACGGGCGCTCATCGCAGGGCCCGCAATGTGCGTCACGGGCGCTCATCGCAGGGCCCGCAATGTGCGTCACGGGCGCTCATCGCAGGGCCCGCAATGTGCGTCACGGGCGCTCATCGCAGGGCCCGCAATGTGCGTCACGGGCGCTCATCGCAGGGCCCGCAATGTGCGTCACGGGCGCTCAACGCAGGGCCCGCAATGTGCGTCACGGGCGCTCGTCGCAGGGCCCGCAATGTGCGTCACGGGCGCTCATCGCAGGGCCCGCGATGTGCATCACGGGCGCTCATCGCAAGGCCCGCGGGAATTAGGATGCAATGAGCGCTTACCTTCGGCGCTCATTGCAAGCCTCTCCCCCTGTGTACTTTATAGTCCTCACAGTTGAGCACTGCCTTGGGTTAACTCTTACTACTTAGTGCTTACTCCCTTTGGCCTTGTTTTTGTCATGTTATGTTTTTTTCGGCAGCCATTTTTTTCTCGCTTAAGCGATTTTCGTTTTTAAAAAACACCAAATATGCCTCAAATGAACTTGCAACCTCACTCACAGGCTTCCTGACTCTCCCCCTGTGCTGTGTGTGAGTGCATAAGTTACAGTATTTTCCCGTGTATAAGACTATATTTTTTACTTAATGGAGGGTTGTCTTATACACGGAATACAACACGCAGAGCTAGCAGCAAAACTACAAGTGGCCACTAGATGGCGCGGTTGCTGTTTGAACTGTGGAGCCATTACTGTAACTTCACAGAGTTCTGCATTAACAGTTTTCTGAGCCCATAACAATATCAGAAAATAAAAAAGGATGGTCTAAATATATCAGTAAAGTTGTTCTGGTTTTAAATATATAATAAAATATCAAAGTTGTTCCGTTTTGGTGTTTAAAATATTTATTTCTTAATTCTGGGCTCAAAAAAATAGGTGTCGTCTTATACATGGGGGCGTCTTATACATGGAAAAGTACGGTAATTGGAGGCATATTTGTTTTTTTTTGTTGTTGTTTTTCAAGTTCCGCGTGCGGCCGTTAGATTCTTAATTTTTGCAAGGTCTGCAATTTTTGCAAGTACCGTGGGCCTCGTGATACGCGCCTGCGGCGCCCATTGCAGCTAAGTTCCATGGGCCTTGCGATGAGCGTCTGTGGTGCTTATCTTCACCCCTGCAATGAGTGAATTTGGCACTCATTGCAGCCTTCCCGCGGGCCTCCACCCCCGCAAATGCGTCCCCCCCTTTGTGAGGGCCGCAGTTATGGCCTGCAATGAGCGCCTTTGGCTAAGTGGGTCTCTACCCATGCAACTGTGCCTCTCGCTTCACGAGGGCTGCAGTTGCAGGCTCGCTATGCGTGCCTCGCATCGGGAAGACAGCTCTCAGTACGACAACTATATTAGTGATTGCGTGACCAATATCGCAAATGTGAACAACACGGACAACTATATATATAAATATATATATGATATTTTCAAATCATGTTCTTTTAAAGTAGATTATATATTTAAAAATACAAAGAGAATAAGACACAAAATTAAATGCAACAGCATTTCTGGATGTCTTGCTTACCTCTGTTTTCCCTTGATTCCTGTACAAAAGAAACAATAAATTGGTCAGAGAAGCCCATAGACACACCAGACCTAAATTTACTTTTTTGTGTATAAAAGGAGCAATAACAGATGAATGGGTAAGCTTATGAACATTTTTTTTTGTATCAGTATGGAGAAATGGGTATTCTCATATAATCATATTTACACATTTTTTCAGTGCCATGGAATATACAGTTTAATTTTCATAAAATAGACTAGCATAAATCTAGATTTAAAAATATATCATTACCGTAAATAGTTTATGAAGAAAAATAAATATTAGCATATGGTAATAGTAGAAATACAACTAATTTCAGTTCATCTAACATCTAGTAACAAACATATTAAGTATAAGCAAAACTTTCTGAGCTCATGTACTAGTCAGCCCCCCTTTCATTTCTGTAAGAGTTCTTCTTAATATTTTTCAAGCTTGCAAAAATATTTTTTGAGAAATTAAAAATGAAAGAGTATGGATGCTCATGAATTCAGATAAGTAATTTTAGTTACAGGCATTATCCTTTAAAGAAATATTGTAGATTGGGAAAAAAACAGCAAGTAACATTAGCAGCTGTGGCATTAAAGTATGTTCATAGAAATTCGGAAATGTAGCACTCTGCTAGTGCATGGAAGCTGTCATGACAATAACACTTCCTGTTAAAGAAGGGGGGGGGGGTACACAGCAGGGCAAGCAAGACTTGCAAGTTGCCTTCTAGACATCATGTGGGGTTCATGCTGGTCTTTTCTGAATCAGTCAATGAATCAACAGATCAGATCCTCTTCCCTACTCCCACTACAGAATACATACTAATAATTAGCAGAACACACCCACTTAGCCTCCATACCAGCAGAAATTGTGGAAGACAAACACAGAGTGCTTCAAGCACAACCAGCTGCTAATGTTAATTTGTTAAAAACTTCACAAACATATGACTCCCCCAGCCCCCCCCCCCCCCCCCATCTACAGTGTTCCTTTAATGGCATTATATTTAGGACGTCACATTGGTATGTGCTCAAAACAAGAGAATTACACATATTATACATGTTTTTGGCTGAACAAGTTATGCATTATCCCCAAATGACCACTCCTTTTATTTTTTATTTTACATGCCATGGAACATTAAATCAGATGCTTTTATAATATGTTTTTAAACAATTCAATGGCCTGTCACTGAAACTCTAAACAAAAAACTTTTGTTCCAGCATTTGGTAAGAAAAGCAAGTTCTGCAACACCTAATTAACTCAATTTATTCAAATAACAAGTAGAACTTGGCAAGATGGAAAATTACTCAATTGGCATGAATCGAGGTATGTCCCCTAAAAATGTTTGTAATATATTTTCAGGACACATGATAAACCAAATGATTTTGCATAATATAAATATGTCCTACAAGAAACAGTTGAACTGCAAACCCCAGACATTACTTGTCAGCCTTGACTGGGCCTCATCAGTGGGGTGTAGCTGGACTCCCTTAGGCACAGTGAGCAAGGAGCCCATGTTTGGAATCCCCTGCCAACCTTAGGGAGACTAAGTCCTAAAGGTCATTTGAATAAACAAAAAAACTATAGAGGTGCTCAATTTTCTCATTCCAATAGTGATAGGGGGCTCCAGACATGGACTCCTTGCTCACCGTGCCTTAGTGACTTCAGCTACACCACACTGAGGAGGTCCAAGAGAGGATGAAACATATGTCTGGGGTTTGCGGTTACTCTTGTTCAGGGTAGAATTGCCTGGTATTTCGGGGGATGGATCCCTCTGATATACTTCAGGATATTTCTCCCTGTGAAAGGCACAAGTGAGCTAAAAGGTTGCTCTCTGAATAAGTAACCAGACCTATAGAGCAAACCTACTTAGGTGCTGTTCGTTCTCAGATGGAGCGCCTCTAACTCTGTTTTTGAATAAAAAAATAAATGTCATATGAAAAGCTCTTCAACGGCCCCTTTAAGTCAACTGTGTCTTACTTACTTGCCAATTCTTAATTTTCCAACTTCTCCCCTTCCTGTGGCTTTCATCCACTGCTGGGCCAAGTATTTGGGAACCTAAAATAATAATTTACATAAACATTATAATAAATTCAGCAATGGCATTCAAGAGATATAGCAATGTTTTCTACAATGTTATTTCTGGAGATGATGCATACTTGGATCAGAAAAAGGGGGGAAAAAAAAAGAATTGGATGCTCAGATTTAGATGTTAGATGGCAATGTTTTGGAATTTAAATGTCCTTGTGTTTGTTTTTTCAAAATGCTAATATGCTGTAAATACTAAATTTAGACTTACATATTTGCTTCACTCGGCTGATAGATGTCGATTTTATTTGAATATCAAAAGAAACATTTGCAGCAGAAATGGGAAAATTATCAAAGCATCACAGTGTTTATCTGCCCAATGCCAATTTCCAGCCACCAACTTGCAAGTGGTATTAGTGCTCAAATATGCCTTTCAGCCATCAGCATCTTCAAAGGAAGCAGCATGTTTTAGATGGTCAGCTCTGTATACTTCAAGCTTTGATCCTAATGTTTCAGTACACTATGAACTATAAATATATGCACATAATATTACCAAGTAAGGTCCTGATCCATTTCAGGGGCTAATGGTATATCTGTCTGTGAGCACAATAACTATGCTAGAAATAGTCTAGAAATGTTTTATGACAAATATATTTATGTTAAAAATGAAGGAATACACATTTTTTTTTCACCAGGATACTAACCTGGATGCTCTAAAGAGCTAGGCGATGGCTAAAATGGGATTAGCATTCAATGTTCAAGGCTAGGATGAGCCAGATAACCCATATTGTATTCACAAGGTTATCTTCCACAATTTCTGACCACCATTTATCCTTACTTATAATTGTATGCACATTAGTAGGCATTTTGAATCCATTTTTTTAATTAAATACTTGATCTACTTTTACATTAAGTTTATTAATTACCGTACATTAGATAAATAAACCCAGCCGAGCCTATGAAACAAGTTAGGAATATTTAACTTACACCTGTAGCATAAATCAGCACATTTTAGGAGTGCGCTCCACCCCCCTAATCTGAACACACATTGTATAACTATACACTAAACCAACTTCTCCTGCCTGCCACTTGGTGGTAAAAGACATTCTGGGGAGAATACGAAGTACTTAAAAAAAAAAAAAAACTTTGGTATTTGGTTGTTGTTGTATCCAACTTTCCGTGACCCAATGGGCATCATCATGCCAGGCACATGTTGTGTCTGGTTGTGCTTATCCATAAGATTTAATGGCAAAGATACTGGAGTGGGTTGCCACTTCCTTCTCCAGTAGACCGCAATTTGTCTGATCTCTCTGCTATGACTTGCCCATCTTGGGTAACCCTACATGGTATAGCTCACAGCTTCACTGAAGTAGATGACCCCCATCATCATGACAAGTAACATATCAAAGTACTTGACATTTTTGATGATCATTTTAATGACAATTGGGGAACAGTAGGATCCCGATAAACCCTTTGCAACCGAGAAAAATCCACTTATTACAAAGAGGGAATGTGAATTGGGTGTGGGAGGTGTTCATGGGACCTCCAGCTTACTTACTGACCATTCTTTAATCTGAGCATGGCGATTCTCATGGATGTTTTTCCTCATTCATTAGTTTCACCACTGTCAGTCTGAGTATTAGTTAATGGTGAATTGAAATTTGTACCTAGCACTGGAGAAGGCAGCAAGCTTAGAAATGTACCAGTTTTATGGGCACCCATCACACGGCTAACCTTGAGATACAGCAGCCTCAATAGGGTATCTAATGCCCCATAGCTTGATTATTTTAATATTACCATGGATACTGTAGCATGGATGTGAGTATGTCTCTCACAGGGATTGCGTGCCAGCAACATCACCTTTGCAGATCATGCAGATATGAGTTAAAGCATTTAAACACATAGCCGCTCTTATATTAAACCAATATGATAATTCACTGCTTATATATTGTGATTCTGCAACCCGATTTAGCCATATACCATGGTTCGATGTATCTCTGTCAATTGCCACAGGATCTGAAACTGAACACACATACAAGTACATCCTGGATACAACATAACAGGGATCCTATCCCAGAAACTAAGCCATGTGCTCTTTATGCTTATAGATTTTGTCTTATTGGGTGACCAGCCCTACGAGACAGCAAACAATTTAAATATTTTAATAAATGTTAAGTTCTATTATTCGCTACAGTCAAATTTCAAAATGGAGTACGTTTTGGTCTTAGTAAGAGCTATCTTTGTTTTTACACATGTTACATTTCCTATAAACCCTGCTGAATTTACTGCATATCAATACCATATTTTAAACAAAATAGTTAAAACTTAATTATATTTATAAAATAAATCTTATTTCAAATATGGAAACCATAACAAATGCAACTGGAATACGTTACTTAATATCAACTATAATATTTGTTTATGTGCGAGTTGTTGTTACGCTTGCGGGGCTCGCATAGCGAGCCCGCAACTGTGGCCCTCGTGAAGCGAGGGACGCAGTTGCGAAGTTGGAGGCCCGCGGGACTCTCTCTCTCTGTACTCTCCCACTGCCTCATTTCTCTCTATACTCTTCCACTGCCTTATTTCTCGCTATCTCTCTCTGTGTACTCTCCCACTGTCTCCTCTCTCTCATCTCTCTCTCACTGTACTCTCCCAGTGCCTCACATATCCCTATTCTTTCTGTCTTTCCTCACTGAACTCTCTCAATGTCTCCCACTCTCTGAGCCCTCTTTCTCTCTCTCCCCTCTTTGTACTCTCCCACTGCCTCCTCTCTCTCACTGTACTCTCCCACTGCCTCCTCTCTCACTGTACTCTCCCACTGCCTCCTCTCTCTCACTGTACTCTCCCACTGCCTCCTCTCTCTCACTGTACTCTCCCACTGCCTCCTCTCTCTCACTGTACTCTCCCACTGCTTCCTCTCTCTCACTGTACTCTCCCACTGCCTCCTCTCTCTCACTGTACTCTCCCACTGCCTCCTCTCTCTCACTGTACTCCCCCAGTGTCTCCTCTCTCTCTGTGTACTCTCCCAGTGTCTCCTCTATCTCTCTGTACTCTCCCAGTGTCTCCTCTATCTCTCTGTACTCTCCCAGTGCCCCCTCTCTCTCTCCCAGTGTCTCCTCTCTCTCTCACTGTACTCTCCCACTGCCTCCTCTCTCTCTCTGTACTCTCCCAGTGTCTCCTCTCACTGTACTCTCCCAGTGTCTCCTCTCACTTTCTACTCTCTCCCCTCTTTCTACTCTCTCCCCTCTTTCTACTCTCTGCCCTCTTTCTACTCTCTGCCCTCTTTCTACTCTCTGCCCTCTTTCTACTCTCTCCCCTCTTTCTACTCTCTCCCCTCTTTCTACTCTCTCCCCTCTTTCTACTCTCTCTCTCTCCCCTCTTTCTACTCTCTCCCCTCTTTCTACTCTCTCCCCTCTTTCTACTCTCTCCCCTCTTTCTACTCTCTCTCTTTCCCCTCTTTCTACTCTCTCCCCTCTTTCTACTCTCTCCCCTCTTTCTACTCTCTCCCCTCTTTCTACTCTCTCCCCTCTTTCTACTCTCTCCCCTCTTTCTACTCTCTCTCTTTCCCCTCTTTCTACTCTCTCTTTCCCCTCTTTCTACTCTCACTCTCTTTCCCCTCTTTCTACTCTCACTCTCTTTCCCCTCTTTCTACTCTCACTCTTTCCCCTCTTTCTACTCTCTCTCTCTTTTCCCCCTCTTTGTACTCTCTATCACCTCTCTCTCTCTCCTTTCTACGCTCTCTCTTTCCCCTCTTTCTACGCTCTCTCTTTCCCCCTTTCTACTCTCTCTCTTTCCTCTCTTTCTACTCTCTCTCTCTTTCCCCTCTTTCTACTCTCACTCTCTTTCTACTCTCACTCTCTTTCCCCTCTTTCTACTCTCTCTCTCTCTTTTTCCCCTCTTTCTACTCTCTTTCACCTCTCTCTCTCCCCTCTTTCTACGCTCTCTCTTTCCCCTCTTTCTACTCTCTCTTTCCCCTCTTTCTACTCTCACTCTCTTTCCCCTTTTTCTACTCTCTCTTTCCCCTTTTTCTACTCTCTCTTTCCCCTTTTTCTACTCTCTCTTTCCCCTCTTTCTACTCTCTCTTTCCCCTCTTTCTACTCTCTCTTTCCCCTCTTTCTACTCTCACTCTCTTTCCCCTTTTTCTACTCTCACTCTTTCCCCTTTTTCTACTCTCACTCTTTCCCCTTTTTCTACTCTCACTCTCTTTCCCCTCTCTCTCACTCTTTTTCACCTCTTTGTACTCTCTCTCTTTTCCCCCTCTTTGTACTTTCTCTCTCTCTCCCCTCTTTGTACTCGCTCTCTTTTCCCTCTTTGTACTCTCTCTCGCCCCTCTTTGTACCCTCTATCTCTCTCCCCCTCTATCCCTTTTGTACTCTCTCACACCTCTTTGTACTCTCTATCACCTCTTTGTACTCTCTATCACCTCTTTGTACTCTCTTTCTCTCTCTCTATCCCATCTTTGTTCTCTCTCTCTCTCTCTCTCTCTCTCTCTCTCTCTCTCTCTCTCTCTCTCTCTCTCTCTCTCTCTCTCTCTCTCTCTCTCTCTCTCTCTCTCTCTCTCTCTCTCTCTCTCTCTCTCTCTCTCTCTATATATATATATATATATATATACCCTCTCTGGACTCCCCAGTGCCTCTCCTCTCAGTGCTCTTTGTACCTCCCCTTCTCTGTACACGTCTCTCTCACCTTAACCAGCCACATGCCGGTGTTCTGTTTGGCTCCGCTCAGGTCCAGATCCCCTTTATCCGCTGCCATGATGCTCGAATGCACTGCTCTGTATCCAGGAACCACCACACTTTAGGAGCCGGTGCACAGAGTACGGAGCGCGAGAAAGGACAAACATCCGGCCGCGCGCACCTCACACTGCCCCTGCTGGAGGCCGAGGGTATTGCTATTGATCTGAGAGCAGCGGCCTGTGTATAGTGTGACTCAGTGGTGTTCTGGTGTACTGCCCTACTCATGGACATGGAAAATGTGCTCAGTATAATACACATGTATGTGCAATGTGTATTATATATGTAAATAAACAATATGTACTTCATGTGCTCCGGAGACTACTATATAAAGTGCACTGACTTCCTGTGCCTGCACTGTAAATACAAATGTATTTACATAATATTGCAGACTATCAATCTGTTTGTCGTTTATTACAACTTTAAAAGCATATTTAAGTTTCCTGGATTATGAAGCATCTGATAGAGGTGAATCAATAGTGTGTGAAAACATTTTTTGCATGAAAAAATACCAAAATAAGCATTAAATATACCCTAAAGTTGGCAAATTTCTTCAGCTTTTCTGGTAGTTGATTTTGACAATGAATACCCCTCAAACATTCTAGCTAAATTAGAACACAATTCCTAATTTGTTTAGGCCAATCACAGACATAACATTGTTGCCGTCAGTTTCTGCAAAGCATCATGGGATGTGTAGGCCCCCCACAGGGAAGCCAGGAGGAGTCAGACATTGCTGCTCTGAATTAAAGTATTGTTCTACTGTTGGAGAGATAGTTAGTATAGGGTTTAAAAACACACTTGCACAATGCAGTGTTTATATTGGTAGGTACCAGATGTAATCAACGCTGGGGGTGTAGAAACAACATTTTTTATTAAATAAAATAAATCTGTTTGTATGAATGACTCAATGTTATGCATGTCTTTAATATAAGCAACTTGTGTTACATTAGAAAAAAAGTTAAAAACTTCCATATACCTTTAATGTTATCCTCCCTTAAGGTCTACCCTAATATCAAGGATATTTCTAATAATAATATCACAAAGGACAGTGTCCCTGCTACCACTTTGCTTTAAATATTGTCACAACCTGCTTTTTATTGGACTTGAAATGGTCACTAGATTGTTCCTACCCGCAGGTTGACTCGGTTGTGAATCGCCTCACACTTAGCAGACAAGTTGCAGAAATTATTTTTATATTAACAAAATAATAAACACTTTCACTCTAAATGAAACACATCGTGTATATGTGTCTTAAACACAGCATAAACTTTATTTTTTTGTACACATTTTCATACCGTGTTTGCCATAATACAACAAAAGGTTATGTGCCCTAAACAAACACAAGGACCTTGCCTGTTTCACTGGGTGGCGCAATAGTGGCAACTAAATGGCGCAACAGTGGTGCACCAAGACTTCGTTTAATTTGTTGTTAGGGTTAGAGTTAGGTTTAGGGTTAGACTTAGGGTTAGGTTTAGGATTCATGGCTAGGGTAGTGTAAGAGGATAAGCTTTACATAGTAAAGTAGCGGTTAACCCTAAATCCTAACTCTAGCCCTCACTCAAACCAAGTCTCAGTGCAACTCATTGCGCTACCCAGTGGCCGCTGCATGTCACTGCTGGCAGGGATGAAACAGGAAGAATCCAAAATATAATTAACATATTTTTTTTCCCACATGGGCTAGGACTTCCGCCAGAGGGCCAGGGTCAGACTATTTCCCCATCTAGTTCCCGATGAGTCTCTGGCTCCAAATGTCAGACACCTCCAGTTAGTGTCTGGGCACAGCAGGCGTCTGTCAGGGTATTGTAACCCTGGAAGGTCTTGGGAACTCCCTCTAATCAGGGAATCTTGTGGAGTGGAGTGTACTAGCTAGCTGGCCTATGGTGCCCGGTAGGCGGGAAGGGGATGTCTTTTGCGCATGGTGGTTGTGGGGATGACAGGTTATAGGTGTGTCCATTGACTTGCCAACCTCATCGCGGGTAGACCTACCTTTAATCGGTTGAAAAAGGAGTCGAATAGGAGGGTGGTGGTGGTTCTGGGGGTTATAATCACTTTCTGGCGGTTGACCAGGACTTCCACAACATTTCTAAGAATGTGCTTCCTATCAAATTGTATGGGGGGGGGGGGTCATGAAAATGACTAAGGTCCAGTATTTTCCAATTAGTGGTTAACCACGAGACAAAGGATCAATGGGATATCACTTGCAAAGCACTTGACACCACTTGACCATTGTCTGTTGACACAAAGTGTTTCAATTGCTGTCTGGCAGCCTAGTTAACTACCGTATTGGTCCGAACATAAGCCGCACCCGCATATAAGCCGCACCCGTAAAGTTCAAGGGGAAAAAATATAAAAAAGATAGTACTCAAATATAAGCCAAACCCGTAAAATTGGAGAGAAAAATACTCTCAAAGTGATCCGCCATTGCAAGAAACAGGCTTTTTTTGCAGGTTACAGGCTTTACAGGATGTTAGAATCACTAAAACCGTAAATCGCTATTCAATACCGGAGTCTAAAGCACGAAAATCGGCACCCTTAACTCGCAATCGCGCAAATCGGCAGTAATTTTGCATTCGCGAATAGAAGTCGCACGCGTTACAAGCAAAGTTCGCAAATCGGCAATGATTTTTTGACGGTCGCGAATATAAGCCGCACCCTTAACTCGCAAGCTCAAAAATCTGAAAAAAGGTGCGGCTTATATTCGGACCAATACGCTATACTTGATGACTTAATCAGATCCGTGGATCGCACAAAGAAGTCTATGGAGCCTGATCTACCACTTACTGCCAGTACAAATCCATCCAAGAACCTAGCCCAGCTCTGGGGCTGGAAGCTAAATTTAAATTGATCCAGAACACCTTTGGCTCGAGTGACCTTGTGGAAATGATTCTTGGGGGTCCACTGCCTATAACTATGGGAATGGGGAAACATCAGAAAATATAAACAGATTAACAATTAAACTTTGGTCCAATACCAATACAAAGTGATATAGTCCTTTATTAAAAATGTCTTTATGGCCATTATAATACCTTTGGGCCATCTGGTCACCGTAGTGTACCTGTTGCAAAACCAGTCAGTGATCTCTCTCAGGAGCATGTTGCAGAATGTTGCCACTGATTTGTTAGTATGAGCCACTGCACACATTGTCTTCATAAGCTGTACAGTGGAGAAACCAATTAGGAACTATTTTTAAGATTGTAGGCACAAATAACAGCTTTTAAGCACTTCTTAATAAAATAAAGTACAAAGGTATGTTATATTCCTAGTGAAATCGTAGCCTTATGAGAACACTTAAGATTGTCAATAAGCTGTTATGGGAGTCAAGTAATCACACTTTAGTAAAATTCTTCTGTCTGAGCAGGAAACAGTTCATATATAGTAATCATTAGTTAGGGTTTGCTGTGGGAGGAATATAATACTGTAACTACATGCAGGGGAGCCAGCATAACGTTTTTTTTTGTGGGGAGGGGGGTGGATATAAAACTTATTATATACACAGACCACAAAACAGCTTCTATTTACATACATACACACACTGACAAATCTAGGGGAAATTTGTCCCCCGCCCCCATCCCCCCAGTTCCTACACCCATGGTTCACTACATGGAAAGTATGGTCTCGATTACATGCCTTCTATAGGACATATTCCCAAGATTTCCTGCAGGAGCCTTGTAATTGAGCCTATAATTTGGTAATGTGGAAAATGGTAATTAAAATAGTGATAGAGCAAATATAACAATTTTTCTTCCCAAAGTAAGTGATTAGCTAATTGACACCAGTGGCAGCCTATTTGATTTGAGGGGCAGCATTTTCAGCCTACTTATCCTTAAACACATCACTTGCGGAATAAAGTTCAAACACACAGTATATATACACCAGCCACTTGCCCGTCAAAAATGACGGCAATAAAATTGTAATGCTGGCAAAGCTGTTTGCCACCTAATGTGAGCAACTTCGGCACTCACCGCGAGCCTCTCCTCCTGTCTACTTCCTCCCTTGTGTCTCCTTTCCCCCTCCTCTCCCTCCCTTGTGTCTCCTTTTCCCCCTCCTCTCCCTCCCCTGTGTCTCTTTTCTCCCCCTCTCCCTCCCCTGTGTCTCCCCCCCTCCCTCCCATGTGTCTTCTCTGTGCATGAGTGGGGAGGGAAGGTGACATCACAGCTCTGTCTGGAAGCAAATATAAGAGCAAGTAACAGCAAACCAACATCTCCACATAGACATGGACAGCAGTTAAATCTCATGTCTTTACCCAATAATGTGGCAAGTAAGTCATTGTTCAAATATCCAGTTGTTGTAGGGGCACATACAAATATTGGGTGGAGGGGCACAGGCATTTGTTTTACGCCTAGTGACAGGGAAGAACAAGAAAAGAGAGACAGTCAGGGATAGAAAGAGACATGCAAGCATAGAAAGAGAGACATGGAAGGAAAGAGACAAACAGGCTTAAAAGACATAAAGGGAGTGATAAGAAGGACAGATAGACAGATACACCTGGACCCAGACAGAGGAAAACATTCTGACTGACCTATCTATGGTAGATCACACAGCTTTGCAGGTTACCCTACCACCTTCACATGAGAACCTCATATTCACCTTGGCAGAGTGTAGGGAAGGAGATAGGAGTAGCCTGTAATTGTCAAATGACTTGAAAGAATCTTAAAGTTGTTTTGTGATTATGTAGATGGCAAAGTATGATGGCATGTCCTTACTCATTGCCAAGAGCCATTGAAATAATTATCCTTTATTTCTACATCAAGAACAGGTATTAATCAGTAACTACTATTGGGGGGTGGGGTTGGATTAACATAAACCGGTATTGCCTTTTTGGCATGAGGTGTTTAATATTGGCTACAAAATCATGGGAGTTGTGTCTAGGAAAAAACCCATACTCACATACCGCTTTCGATCCAATTATGATAACAAAAACAGAGTCCTCTGGTAAGTTTCTCATTATTTCGACAAAAAAATGTGGATCAGTAGCAAGGACACCCAAAATAGCTACCACTGACTCACTCACTGAACTGCTACTGCTGAAATATATCCAGACACAGCCTTTTATACTTGTTTACATAAGACAATGAAATAATCAATTTTCCCACATCTAGCAACATGGTACTACCCACTAACAGCCAATTAAATTGTATTTACATATGATATCCAAAAGGGAATATAACACATACTTCGGCAAAATCTGTGCGTATATCTACTTTATATGATACACTTGTGCTCAGTAAATAATGCTTATTAGACCTTGGGGGTGAGTGAAAATACATATTTACTATGTCTAGAGCTGTGTACTTGTCTCTTATTATTGCTAAGTCATGGGTCATGTAGCCTTAACTATTTCATAACTTATATCTTATAAAAATGGAAAATACTGGTATAATACTTATATTCCAGCTAAATATCACACTAACTGGAGAGAGTGCTAATTGTATATATACGCTAAAAATGTAAAGATATTTAGATCTTTTTCCTGTGTGTGAGCCATGTTATACTTGTCAATACATAATTTTGATCATTTTGATCTGGTACCCCTGATCCCCAAGGAGCATGGCATGTGAGTATTCAGGCCTAATAAGAACTGTTTATTCAATGCTTAGTGTTCAGGTTGTGGTTAGTGCATAACACTGTTATGCCAAGTCAATTTTCAAAGTACCCTTTAAATGTAATGATATAATGTTTAGAATAGTGATTTGACATAATAAGGTGATTTGGGGTAATTGTATACAGTTTAAATAATGTATAGGTGCTAGAAGTGGGCCTTTGCATATGCTAATATTATATAAAGTTACTTTAGTCACTTATGGGGCAAAGGATAGTTTATGACCTACTGGAATGTGGGTTCTGTCTGAGGGGGCACTGGGTGGGGAGATTAGTTAATACATTAACCAGAATACATCTGGCTGCTTTGCAAACTTTCCAGGGATGATCAAAAGAGTTGTAAAGTGGGAAGTTAGTTTATGGCCTCTGTGAAATCAGATCTAGAAACGAGTGATGGGTGTCGGTTACCTTGGTGACAGGGTGTGGGGGAAGTCTTTTGGTGTATAGGATATATTTCTATGCATGCAACAATAAATGGTCAGTCTACTTTGTACTAAACAACGGTGAATGTATGTTTATTGTGTCCTAACCAACAGGATAGAACAGAGTTATTCAATTTAAGAAGCAATAACCTTTGGACTGAGTTTACAACCCGGAAGGTCCTGAGTTCTCTTAAGAGGTGTTCTTTTGCTGCGTGCTGAGATCTTGAACTCAAAAAATGCACAACCTAGAAGAAGAGAATTGAGGTGCATGTGGTCCCTCAAATGTGGGTTGTAACACCTGGGGGTCTGTATAGACTCCCATGGTAGGTAGGAGTTAAATGGGAAATCATGGGGTTCTGTATAGACCCCCATGATATCTTATGGTTTAATAGATGTTCCATGGTAATATGTATAGACCACCATGGTATGGGGTTGTTGATTATATGACCCACTTGGAGGGGTAATAGTTAAATGTCAATTGTACTTTAAGGACACCCGCAGCATGGTGTTAATTATATAAATGCTGTGGGGTCTGTAGCAAGGGTTAACTATTTATGTGCTGCTGGGGTTCATGATGGGGGGAAGGGGGGCGATCAGAAGTGAACGGGGAGGGGGAAAGCAATCTGGAGTACTCACAATATCTTTTTAAAAAAATCAAGGATTTTAGGAGTTGCTTGGAAAAGAAAACTCATTGTGGGAAAATAAATGGGACAGTTTACCATATTTAGCGTCTCTGGCTTTCCGTAGTCATGAGGGATAGTTCTCCAGCAATGATTCTGCGATGGGTGAATAGAATAGAGATTTACTTTTCACTTAATGACAGTGTAATTTGCAATATAGGAGAATTGAATAGGGCTCTCAATTCCCCTGCATATATCTACCGTCTAAGGCAGTGATGAGCAAACCATTTTGGTTGTCTACCTTCAATCCAAAGATCTAAACGAGTCTCCTGTATGATCCTTCATTTAAATAATAGATTTAAATTAAAAAATTGGAATAATAGATTCTAATCCGATTTTAATTCTGAGAATAGGCATTTCACAAGGCTGCATGCAACAATGCTGAATAGCTGCACTGCAGTGAAAAGAGAGGCAACATTTCCTTTAGAGAACATGTTATGTTGATCATGCTTACTAGTTTACATCTAGTACACCTAAACACACCCAGAAAACATATTTTATTTTTGTCTAAACTCCAAATATTTTATTATTCCAATTTCACTTTTATCTCTTTTCTTTCTCAATGTTTTGATTTGTGATGAAGGTGGAGAGTATAAACCTTTTTTAGTATGCTTTCCACAAACCTAGTTGAGACTAATGTGCCGGTGCCACCTTGTCTCCCCACAGTTGACATCCCTGTAGAAATAAAATAACATAGAAGACCTACATGCCCATCTGAACTCTCACAAATTTTAGAGGCTACAAAAACTTTTCAATGGAACTCCCCTGTGCCAGAAGGGAAACTCCAGTTACACAAGGTGGAAGGGGGTAAGCTTGAACATGCTATTAACAGCAGCAGGACCACTGTTTAATATATACGCTCTTTTGAAGAACTACAGTTCAAATTAATACAGTATGTCATATATTGCAGTTTACATGCAATTAAGCTGCAATGGAAGCTGCCATTTTGGCTTATGCTGACCAGCTTCCTGAAGTGGGTGGAGACTTTGAATGTGACGCAACTGGACATTTGAGCGTGTCTTATTGCCTGGAGAGACCATCAGCATTCTTATGAGCTCTACCCTGCCTGTATCGGATAGTAAAGTTATGAGTTTGCTGGGCTAGGCTCCATCTCAAAAGGCAGATGAGGATGAGGATAGAGAATGCCCAGCTAGTACACTCGGCTCACGAATATGAGAAAGCTTTTTGGGGCGGGAAGTTCTCACTCCGTCCTAGTTCCTCAGAGTACTCTTGCCCTTTTTTGGTCCAGACGGATGTCTATGGCATCAGGGTTATTTTGAGTTCAGGGCGAGGAGCATCCCACTGAAAACCTGGCAATAGTGAAAGTTGTAAATCAAACTTTTGCTGTCTTCATGACAGCGTAGTTGGAGCTCAGTACAACAGAGAGATCAGGAACCTGGTAGTGCAGAACAGACAGGAGAGTGCTGTAGAACTGGCATTGACATCACCTGCACAAGCACCAAAACAACTTAATGAATGGTCAATGTTAGAGCACCAGAGGGGTTTGAGCAGGAGGTGAGTAGTTGCAGAGCAATACTGGATCTTCCCATTTAAACTCCTGAAGCAGACCTCATTCCAGGAAATCCTTAACAAATTCCACAGAAACCCGTAAAGGAAAGGTCCAAACCAGTTGGTTCCATTTACTGGCCAGTCTATCTGGTTCCTCCTCCTGACAAACTGGTGGTAGAGGTGTGAAAATGGAAAGCTCATCAGTTTATAAGGACACACTGTCCTGAGAATTAAGCAGAGAGTAACAATTCCGCAAAAAAAATGTAACAGAATATAAAGAATAACTGTGTATAAAAGATGGGAAGCTGGTATTTATAATATATTTTACTATTTTCTTTTCTTTCTTTCTTAGTTTGCTTCCGAAAAACATTTTAACATCAAGGGATCAAACAGAAAAAATGACCCCAGTGGACAACACCAGTACCCATGTAACTAATTCACCGGTAAACTATTATATATACAATGATTTATTTCTTATACTTCTTCCTCTCTAATTTTCTCTTTTTACAATCAGCACTTTTATGAGTTTTATGTTATGTTGGGTCATAGTCTATGCAGTTTGCGGTTGCCTCATTTTAGTAATAACACTACCAAGGACAAAAATACTAATTTCCTGGGGTGTGCAATATAAATGCAAGCACAAAATGAAAGCGAGGAATTTAGCTATAGGGCTTTTGGACTCCTGACAGCTGTTGGCATATAGGAGGAGAGCCCTGGAGAGATGCACTACAGAGGCACAATTACCACTAAAGCAGCAGAGAGTGGCAGCAGATTCACTTCTCGACACAGCTGTTGTGCCCTCTTCTACTGAACCGAGAGACAGCCTTTTGCCTGGAGATTTCCAATGCAAAGGCCATGTTTTTTTTCCCTGAAAAGCATCTCTAAATTTTCCCACGTCTAGATAACCAGAAAAGCTAAGACTATGATATGTTTGAGTACCAAAAGACTGTTGTGCCACAAATATAGCACACAACAATGAAAATAATCATTACAAGTTTAAAGGTAAATTATAATTTAATGACACAAAAACATCATCCATAGGGTAGCTACTAGCACTGATATTAATTACTTAAAATTCTTACAGCCCCATTAAATTGATCCAACTTTAGAAATCGTAGCCCATAAAGGAGCCCACAAGAGTTACGGCTATTAAATTGGCCTCTTTCAGCCACCCACAAAGATCTGTGGGTTACAGCCGGAAAATCCCTACGGGCCATCATAATCTGGACTGCGTTGCAGCTAAGCCTTTGATCTCTCAAGCTCATAAATCTTACGATTGCAAATCGCAATTAAATTACTACGAATCCCCAAGGACGCACTGGCGTATTAACAGGTGCTGTAATCAACAAGCTATATAACCCCATTCCCAACAAGTCATCAGCATGTCTAAAACAGCATTGATTCCCATCATGACAGAGAGATGCACGAGAATATGGATGCATGGTCGCATCTGAGGTACTATTGTTTGCACAGCATGTGGCATGATGGAGATCCGGATGCAAGGTGTGTGATTGAGGAGTGGCAGGGAGGAGTGTCTGGGAGTGAATGAGGGTGCCAGTGGTAATGTGATCCATTCTGGGCCAGAACCAAGCCAGGCAAGTGAATTACCACAGGCCATGCCTAGTATCATGGTGGAGGATCAGGGAGGGGAGAGAGCTCTAATAGCACAAGGACAGAGGCATATAGGGGAACCTGCAGACAGGGAGGATGACATTGATGTGGGTGATCAGCTTTTAGGAGGGGGGCACAACATGAACTGGGTGCCAAGGAAGTGCTGGCTCTGGCACAGCAACAGACACAGGGGGTATAGCAGGTCCAGGAGAATGTGAGGACGTTCCGGGCACCCAATGTATACAGGGAGAGACTCACATTAGAGGGGTTAACTGATGGGTAGCAGCATTTTAGGCTGACCTGTGCCAGTCATGGAGAGCTCTATGCAGTCCTGAGTTAGGAACTTGGGCTTTGCGCACCGATCAATAGAGCTATACCAGGAATGACACAGATGTTAGCGGCAATACACCTCCTTGCCTCTGGTAGTTTCATGAACACCCTGAGCATAGCTGGAGGAATGTCTCAGCCAAGCCTCTCCAATTGTTTGATTATATTCCTCCGTGCTATTGTTCAGCAAGCTACCAGATACATCAATTTCCCCCAAACTGTGGAAGAGATCTTGAAGGTGAAAGCTTATTTTCACTGATTAGGAGGTGTCCCTAATGTGCTATTGATTGCACACAAGTGGCATTAATAGCTCCTAGAGAGCAAGAAAAGCTGTTCAGAAATTGCAAAAATTATCATTCAATCAATGTACAGGTTGTATGTGATGCAAACATGCGCATACAAAATGTGTTTGCAGCCATCCCTAGAAGGGCTCACGATGCCCATTTCCTGCATCAATAATCCACCTATGATTTGTTCCAGTCCGGCCAATTTCCATCCGGTTGACTACTGGGTGAGTACCCAGAAGTAATCACAGGCAACCATTGTCACGACCCACTCTCTGGTTGGGGTCTGTTGACCGGATTTGGGTTAATCTGGACCGAAGCCGTTTTGATTACAGGAACATCATGTCTCAGCCCTTGGTTTAGACTGAGCAATATTGACAATAAGTCTGACGAATCTTACTGCAAGCATATGTCCCTGGGTAAATAATACATCTACACGCCACGTCTTGATGAAAATTATGAACAACTTTATTTGAAAAACAACATTGTAACGGAGCTGGAACACGCAGTCCAATATCTCCGCTGGTATACGGTAAAATATCCAAGAAGCACTACAGTCTCACCATTCCCGACCTCCCATATTGGACGACACACAATTTGGGAGTCAAATGAATACTGACTTTATTTTGTTATGTGCAGAAATATTTATAAACATCTCTTCCCACAGGCAATCCACATCCCCCATAGTTGGCCACACAATACACCTAGAGAGAACAATAGGTGGGTCACACCTCCCCTAGGCTGCCTGGCAACTTTGATACAATCAGACAATGATTAGATAATCCTTCTTTGTTCTTATGTCTGAGAATGAATAGACTTCCTTATCTGTAACAGGATTATCTATTAGCCAAGGCCTGCAATAGTCTGGGCTAATATTCTGCAGAGCATAAACCAACATACATATAATATAACAGTAGGATCATATTTTAACCAAGAATTAAATAACCATAAAACAGGGTAAAACAGTGATGGGTTCCGTTACAAACATATTTTAAACAGGCATACTACATTACCAGGAGGGGCTACCTTTAGTTAAACCCTCATCCCCCTCTGGACCAATGGAGTAGCCCTTAGAAGCAGCTAATTCCTTCTGTCCCATGTGACAGGGTTAATCCTTGGGAACTATCAGTCCCCTCCCCAGGGGCCACCCACTAGGTGTGGCTACAAGCTCATTCTATCTCTACGGTGCCTGGCAGTCTGGCACATCTCTTTGTTCTGCTATCTCCTTTGTTTACACTAAGGACCATATGGCCAACTCCTGACTGAGAGTTTATACAATGGGGGAGGGTTGACTAATCAAAACATAGCTATCACTCCATAATACAATATACAATATAATACTAACATATTATAACCCATAACACAATACACAGTGGGTCTCCTAAACCCAGAACTCTTACTCTCCATATGGCACCAACTGTGGATGATATACCAGCCCCAAGATGGCGGCTATTGGTATATAACAGTCCAGTCCCAATATAGGCCACTGCTGCCAGTCTCAAGATGGCCCCAGCATAGTTCACGCCAAATCCAATATGGCCACTAACTGATTCATGACAACCATATCTTACTAACACTGGATACAATAACATATACATCTTGTTTCACTCTATTGCTTTGACGTTCACATGTGCATAAGGGAGTAATACTACCTGAGCCATAACATCATTGCTCATTTCTGTGCATAATCCTGTGTTAGAGTGTCAAAACAGTTTGAAGTTCACAACAATATATACAAAAAAGAACAATAGATTAATCATTAGGTATACATTCATATGCTTTGACAAACATCACAACATTCTATTAATATCCACATTTCCTAGTTTGTTTACATCAGGTGATGGAGGATATGGGTGTTTGCCGTGTTTGTTGACCCCTGTGAGCAATCCACAAACACAGGCAGAGGAGAGGTATAATGCGGAGCCAGAATGTAATTAAATGCACTTTCAGTCTACTCAAGATGCGCTTCAGATTCTTACATTCCTCTGGTGGTGCTCTAAATATATAGCCAAGACAAGGTTTGTCAGATCATCGTTGCCTGCTGTTGTCTTCACACTATAGCAGTACACGCCAACTGTCTGGGGGACATTGATGCTGCTCTGCTACATGGGGAGGAAGAGCCTTTACCCCCCACTGTAGTGGATAATTTGCAGAGGCCACAACAACTTGCCCTCATCATTCTTAAGTACAAACAGTGGCGGCTGGTGAACTTTCAAGGTGGAGGGGAGCCAGGGCGAAACATAGCCACTCCCCTTTTCAAACCACACCCCTTTTTATAACTCCTCCACTGATGTCATAATGACCTTTATAAGCCCCGCCCAATGACCTTATACTTGTAAAGCCCATTGAAATACATGATCAGCAATGCAGAAATGTCAAGAAGTAAAGTAACGTTGTGTTAAATTCATTGGTATACAATATAGATTGAAAAAACTCATGTGACAAGACTACAGCAATATCATAATTGCACCTATACGCATTAACAGAAAAATTAAAGCAGTGACACCTACCATTAGTCGTCTCTTCTTCTCAGGGTATTCACGTTCAGTAAGTTGAACAACGAGTACAAACAAATCTGCTGCCACATAGGGTTTGCACCTGGGGTTGAAAGAAAACAAGCAAATCAATCAGACCATTCAAGAACAAAACCATACTTAAAAAACATTAAAAGACCAAGTGGAACCATATAGGCACCAAACATACCTTAGAAGACCAAGTGTGACCATAGGCCCCAAACATACCTTAGAAGACCAAGTGTGACCATATAGGCCCCAAACATACCTTAGAAGACCAAGTGTGACCATATAGGCCCCAAACATACCTTAGAAGACCAAGTGTGACCATAGGCCCCAAACATACCTTAGAAGACCAAGTGTGACCATATAGGCCCCAAACATACCTTAAAAGACCAATCAGCACAGTATAGGCCCAAACCAGTGGATCTTGGGATTCAAGAAAACAACAACATTTCACTTCTGTTTAGACAACACAATAATCAATGTCAAACAAACACGTTGGATTAGCATATGGATAACCATATGAGCAGTAACGCCACGCCAAGGCTTCAACAATTGTTACTGACCATTCACACACCTTTCATATCTCCTTCCATATGCACACCCACACACCATTCATACTTTACTTACCACTAGTTTTTTTTGGTAGTTCGGTGGTGCCATTTCTGAGAACTTTACGTACCCTTGAAGGTGCCTCCAATTCCTTCAAACCAATGCATTCAACCGCTCCAGGGCCATGGTGCTTCTTAAATACCTTTTTATCCTCTTCAATGTGGAGAAGCATCTTTCTGATTCTGCAGTCGTCTTCGATGTTGTAAGGAGGATTCCTTATAGCTTCACTGTCTCTGTGAAATCATTCAACCGCTCCAGGGCCATGGTGCTTCTTAAATACCTTTTTATCCTCTTCAATGTGGAGAAGCATCTTTCTGATTCTTTAGTAGTCTTCTGTGTTGTAAGCAGGATTCCTTATAGCTTCACTGTCTCTGTGAAATTATTACGCAGATTAAATTGATGGTAAAGTTGGTGCAGAGCAACAGCACTCGTACAGACATGAAATTCTGGATTCCCGTACACAAGTGACAGCTACCCTTGGAAGTGCCTCCAATTCCTTCAAACCACGCCAAGGCTTCAACAATTGTTACTGACCATGCACACACCTTTCATAGCTCCTTCCATATGCACACCCACACACCGTTCATACTTTACTTACCACTAGTTATGTTTCGTAGTGAGGTGGTGCTGCTTAACGCAGTTTATCTTTGCACACCCTGGGGTATGCATTCTTCTTTGCTTCAATCACTTGTATTTAAATTTTGCACGGCTATCCGTTATCACAAGGGTTTTTTTATCATCATTTTGGTCACTTATAGAGCTGCTCCATAGTACCTCATCAACCCCAAACACTATTTAACATCATTATCTTTATTAGCACACAGCACTTTATACATTGATCACCGGCACTTGCCATTGCAAAATCCTGGCATTCTTCACTATTACATACAATTATAGGCACAGACATACCTCTCCACTTGTATTTTCAGGACACATTTTAGCCATTGTCCACATAGTAGTACCGTTTTTCCATATTCACATCCCTTTTCTTCACACCATCCTATCACGCATACATCTGGCCATTTGGCCTCTATCCTCACGCCTATTCCATTCACAGTATATCACATAACTAATAGGTAGTCTAGCCAGTTGGTAGCAAACCTCATACATATTCTTTACTAGTAGGGTTTATTTTTTCATCAACTTTTATTTTTAACTTCTTTTTAATCACTCAAGAGCAAGCCGGGTAGGCAGCTCACATTAAAAATTGCACATGAACGTTTTTTATTTAATAATTATTTCATCACACTTATCAGGTGTTAAGCACCAACTCTGAACAAATTATATATATATATGTATATCTCAATATATATATATATATATATATATATATATATATCAATATATATATATATATATATATATCAATCAATATATATATATATATATCAATATATATATATATATATATATATAAATATATATATATATATTAATATATATATATATATATATATATATATATATATCACACACACACATAAAAAATATACATAAATATACATAAACATATACATAAAAAATATATATTAATTGATATTTATTAATTGATTAATTGATGTACTTTATTAATTATTTGATTATATTGCTCATGTATTTCTATTAGACATTTTTTTTTATACATATTACAGTGCTATTTATTTGCTATACATGTTACAGGATATTATCCTGTAACATGTATATCACATAAATAGCCCTGTAATATGTATAATACATACAGGGTCACACAAGTTCACACTAACCTTTTTTTCCCTTACAGGCTTCCATACCTGCTTTGCTGATTTGCTAATTTTTTAAAGACTCTCATTGGTTGAAATCGATGTCAGCCAATCAGAGTCCTTCAAAAATTAGTATATAAGGCAGAGCGTGGGAAAAAAACAATTACTCGCGGGTGGAGCTCCTTGTAGGAGGAGCTCCGTTAGTTTGTTGTGTTTTTTTTTTTAGAGCGTCGTTTGTTTTTGGGTGGAGGCCTCTTGCAATGGGCCAGAATGGATGGACAATGGCTTCAATCAAGATTGGACTATTTTTTGACATGGGCTTCAATCAAGATTGGATTATTTTGACATGGGCTTCAATCAAGATTGGATTATTTTGACATGGGCTTCAATCAAGATTGGATTATTTTGACATGGGCTTCAATCAAGATTGGATTTTATGACATAGGCTTCAATCAAAATTGGATTAATATGCCCGACGACTATCCAGGGCAGAAGGCCAACGCTGGAGGGGTCAATTTGACAGGTAAGTATGTGCTGTTGTTTACTTTATTTTTATTATTGTTTGTTTAGTATGTATGTGTTGTTTACTTTATTTTTTTTATTATTGTTTTTCCCTTACCTTATTTTTATTTTATCTTTAAAAGTGACAGGCACATGCATTGCCTGTTACTTCTAAAAATGGAATAAAAATAGGGGGGGGGGGTTGGTAGTTGGGTCAGGGTGGGGTCAGACGGCCATGGGTCGGTCAGTGGGTCGGTCGGTGGCCGCGTAGGCCACATGGAGGCCATGATCAGGGGTGGCACAGGCCTAATGGGGGTGATCCTCCACCCCCATGTGGCCTGTGCAACCCTGCTCGCCGCCCGATTGTCCCGATCACCGTGATCCGGGTAATCGGACGGTGGCATAGCATAGGGCAGGCCAAATCGGGGTGATCGGGGTGGCACAGACCACAGACATGGTGGTGATGGCTGGGGCGGGGGTGGCACCATTGCAGGCCAGGCCTAGGTCGGGTCGTCGGTGGTAGGTAAGTTGGTGGGTGGCTGGGTAGGTGGCAGGCCAGGCAGGCATAGTGGGGTAACTGAGGGGGACCCTACCTTTTATTAGGGGCACTAGGGGTTTGGTTTGGCCAGGGGCAGGGCAGGTGCCAGGTAGACTTACTGTTAGGTTGGGCAGAGCAGATGTGAGTAGTTTCAGCCAGGGAGTAGTGATGTCGCGAACATAAAATTTTGGGTTTGCGAACAGCGAACCTGAACTTTACCAGATGTTCGCCATAGACTTCAATGGGCAGGCGAATTTCAAAACCCACAGGGACTCTTTCTGGCCACAATAGTGATGGGAAAGTTGTTTCAAGGGGACTAACACCTGGACTGTGGCATGCCGGAGGGGGATCCATGGCAAAACTCCCACGGAAAATTACATAGTTGATGCAGAGTCTGGTTTTAAGCCATAAAGGGCATAAATCACCTAACATTCCTAAATTGTTTGGAATAACATGCTTTAAAACATCAGGTATGATGTTGTATCGATCAGGTAGTGTAAGGGTTACACCAGCTTCACAGTAACAGACCAATCTCCCCGTTTAATGCACCGCAAACAACCGCAAACAGTCCCTTTGCACAACCGCAAACTCTCCATTTGCACAAGGTTGGATACCAAGCTAGCCATGTCCTGTTCCTTGTCCTCACTGATGTCATTGAAGGTCTCTTCCTCCACCCAGCCACCAAGGGTCCCCGAAAGGTGACAACAAGCCCCCTGGGATGCCTGCTGTGTTTGGTCTTCCACCTCCTCAAAGCCACCTTCCCCCTCTGACTCCTCTTCTTCAGACTCCCAGAGTCTGGGGGCTTCCACTGCCTAGCATGGAAGATTATACACAGGTCAGAGTCTGGGGGCTTCCTCTGCCCAGCATGGAAGATTATACACAGGTCAGCGTCTGGGGCTTCCACTGCACAGCATGGAAGATTATACACAGGTCAGAGTCTGGGGGCTTCCACTGCCCAGCATGGAAGATTATACACAGGTCAGAGTCTGGGGGCTTCCACTGCACAGCATGGAAGATTATACGCGTTGCCTCTGTCTGCGTTATTATAAGGTGTGTACTGTTAAGTAGTACTATTCCTATCGGTTTAATCCCTGTTACGTCCACTATCAGGGGACGTGTATATGGCATGGATTTTTGGAAGCGGGAGATGGAAAAAGATGCTTGGTCGGTCCTCCCACTTCAAATTTGGGGCACTGCGCGTGCAATCTAAGGTGCCACCAGATATGAGTGTCACTGTGCACTGGCAAAAGTTGGCAGAGAAGATGCAATAGGCTTCACACACACGCCTGTAGGCAGGCAATTGCTATTCAATCTATTACAGTCAAAAACGTGTTGTTTTATGTCACTGAGCACAATATAAGCTGTGAGCCTGACACAGGCAGGCAACTGAAATTAGATCACAGGAAAAAAATGGTTGTTTTCAATGTATGTTACACCACCAGGTATGAGTAGTGAAAATAAGCACAATATAAGCTGTTAGGTGTTAGCCTGTCACACACACACGCTGGCAGGCATAGATTACACACAAAAAATTATAAAATAAAATAAATGATGTTCAAAGTTTCCTCAATGATAAAGTATAGGGGGCGAACCGAAAAGCGCATGTGTTCGCCATTCGCGGCGGACGCGAACATGCAAAAATTGCCGTGAATAGTTCTCCGACGAACTGTTCGGGACATCACTAGTAATGGAAATAAGTAGAACAGAAAGTAAAGATGGAGCTGAGCAAGTAAACTGAGTGTAGATGCATAGAGATCATTTCTAGGTTCTGTAAATTGCTGCATATTAAGTGAATCCCATTTTTTTACCAGCTTCTAAATTTATTCTGGAAATTTTGGATGTTTCTGTCCTCCCTTGTGTGTATGTGCCAATGTGTGTATAGGAACCTTTGCTTGTACATGATATGTTGGAGAACATTGGGATATTTTCATAGCACTATATGATAAGTTGTCTAATGGCAGACATCACAAGGCAGAGCTGGGAACTCTGGGTAACAAACAACTTCTGACATCAGAGATGTGTCATAATAGATGATGTCACAGAGCTCAGGGCACTACATGATAAGTTGTCTAATGGCAGATATCACAAGGCTGAGCTGAGAACTCTGGGTAACAAACAACTTCTGACATCAGAGAGGTGTCATAAAAGATGATGTCACAGAGCTCAAGGGACTATAAAAGGAGCTGCCTTGCGAAGCAAAGTCATTCACTGCATAAACATCAAGCGATGAACAGCTGGATAACCAAGTGCCGGTATCCTATAAAGACTATAGGAAATCTAAAAGGAGGAAACTATACCTTGCACATGGAGATTGAGAAATTACATAGATAAAGGTAAGGTTTAAAAACTGGGCCATTATATTAATTGTACAGACAACAAAGTAGATTATACCATCTGAAGTAGTGATATAAACTGACTTCTTCTTATGTTACTGTCTTGAAACTTATTGTTAACGTATATTTAAATCAGTATAGTCATGAGTCCCATGTATTGACGGTGCCACTTGCATTTTTCTTCAGATAATGGTAGCACGGTATAAAAATACAGCATGAATAATTTCATCAGTGAGGAGATAGCACTACGAGGTGAGAGGTGAGTATAGAATTTGCTTTAGTTTATTCATGTGTAAGTACTGTATATACTTCAGTGTATGAATGTTAAGGTGCCCCCCCCCCCCCCCCCCCCCCCTATGACTGGCATGGCAGGGAAGAACTAAGCTTTAAAGCAGCCCTGAAATACTTGTTTTTTAGAACCATCCCCATAAAAGTGGATGTTGTGTCACTTTAATGCACAAGGGAGTATTGTTATTTTTCATTATGTATAATCTTGTGTAATTATGTGAGGAGTGTTGTCTTAGTGAGTACCATAGTTATGTTGCCAACTTCGCCAGGAGACAAAGCACCAATCAGGGACCATTATCTGTAGTCTTTTTTTGTACCTCTATGTATATAAAATCATTACATATCACAATAGATGACATCACAAAGCCCAGTTACTAGACAGAAGTTCTGCAAGTCCATATGTCTAATGTACAAAAGCCTTAAAGAGATATTGTAGCTCCAAATTTACATTATACATTATACTCTTGAAGTAACTGACTTTGGTAATGCACAAACTATAGCCTTTAATTCATAATTTATCATATGCAATTTGTCAAAAATCTGTAAAATCTTGCAGGGCGTATTTGCGCTAGCGACTGTTTTGTGATAATTTGAAAGATGTGTAATAATACTGTACGTTAATTTCACTGTGTTGTTCTTCTTTTTCAGAAATTTAAATGCATTGAGACAACAAACCATAGACTGGACCTCACCCCGTACTCCTCATTACTCGAGACTGTTGTCAAGGATAAAGGAAAGTCAGAATGGCTTCATGGAAGCTCATGTTGCAAGGTTTCAAGCCCCTCACCATAAAAATGGGACTCTTCACAGCCCTCTTGGGAGACTCGCTGCATACACGCTCTGGCCACCATATTGGCTATAATCCCCCTGGTCATCAGTCTTGATGTGTGGGAACAGTGGCACTTCACCTGTGTAGCCGACAGTACCTGGCCTCCTTGCAATTGATACTAGCTTTTCTGTTTGCCGGACCCAAAGATCTGCTGCCTTCCACTGGTAAGATAACAACTGCTGGCAAGATAACGGCTACCTGAGAGTTGTGAGGCTCTGTGGAGCCGCCCTGAATCCCATCTTCCTGTTGGATCTGCACTCAGGTTCTTTCCACTGTAATTAGTCTTTACTGGGGGCAGACATTTTCTTGTGTAGCTACTTCGAGGAGGGGACAAGGCTAGTAGAATTAGATTTCCATTAGTCCTGCTGTAAGCACTTAATACTAAGGATTGCCACACTTTGTTCTACATTCACAGGTAAACAGAAACAAACATGGTGGCTTCTACAGTATTCTACTACTGCTTACAATATTTAAAGGCTATATTTTTTACATTATAAAACATTTGTCTGATCATACACACACTTTCCTTTTCCGTAACATAACACATGTAATGTTATACAACTACATTGTGCTTTAACTTTGTTTCCCTTCTCTACAGAACTGCAACCCAAGACTCAAAAGAAATGTAAGCCAAATGGAACTGCATTTAGGAAACCCAGAATATTTTCTACATTCTCTGACATTGTGTGAAGCTTTGAAATTATAACATTTGAGGCGATATCGTGAGAGCCACAAGTTCTTCAGGCAGCTACATCTCTTCTCCTTTATTCAAATAGACAACTATTACTGGCTTCATCTTATCTGCGTAAGAAGAAATTGGAGAGAGTGTGTTTGTAATAAACAATCACTGAGAGACTAGAGACTCTGCATTATGTCAATGTAATGCAACTGCCCAAGTAACAAATATGACATATAGACACACACACATACACTGAATTATATACACACACACACTGACATATACACACACACACTGACATACACTCGCATACGTACACACACACACTGACATATACACACACACACACACACACACTGACATATACACACACACTGACATATACACACACATACACTGACATACACAGAGACACACACACACTGACATACACACACTGACATACACACACTGACATACACACACACTGATATACACAGAGACACACACACACTGACATACACACACACACACACTGACATACACAGAGACACACACACACACTGACATACACACACTGACATACAGACACACACACTGACATACACAGAGACACACACACACTGACATACACACACTGACATACACACTGACATACACACACCCTGACATACACAGAGGCACACACACTGACATACACACACTGACATACACACACTGACATACAGACACACACACACACTGACATACACAGACAGAGACACACACTGACATACACAGACAGAGACACACACTAACCACACTGAGACACTGACATACACAGACACACATAGACACTTACACACTGATTTACGCACATTGACACACACACACTTTGACATACAGACACATACTGGCACACACACTGACACACACACACAGACGTACACACACACACTGGCACACACAGAGACACACACTGACACAGACACACACTGACAAGACACACACACACATTCACTAACATACACACACACACATACACACACACTGACATACACACACACACATACACACACACACACACATAAACTAACACTCAGGGCTGGATTAACTTTTTTGGAGCCCCTGCCAGTTCATCACTGGTTTGCCCTTCATTGTCAGGGTCACTCTGCCAGTTCATCACTGGTTTAGCTTTCCTTGTCAGGGTCACACTGCCAGTTCATCACTGGTTTGGCCTTCCTTGTCAGGGTCACACTGCCAGTTCATCGCTGGTTTGGCCTTCCTTGTCAGGGTCACACTGGCAGTTCATCACTGGTTTGGCCTTCCTTGTCAGGGTCACACTGCCAGTTCATCACTGGTTTGGCCTTCCTTGTCAGGGTCACAATGCCAGTTCATCACTGGTTTAGCTTTCCTTGTCAGGGTCACACTGGCAGTTCATCACTGGTTTGTCCTTCCTTGTCAGGGTCACAATGCCAGTTCATCACTGGTTTGTCCTTCCTTGTCTCAGGGTCACACTGCCAGTTCATCACTGGTTTGGCCTTCCTTGTCAGGGTCACACTGCCAGTTCATCACTGGTTTGTCCTTCCTTGTCAGGGTCACTCTGCCAGTTCATCACTGGTTTGGCCTTCCTTGTCAGGGTCACACTGCCAGTTCATCACTGGTTTGGCCTTCCTTGTCAGGGTCACAATGCCAGTTCATCACTGGTTTAGCTTTCCTTGTCAGGGTCACACTGCCAGTTCATCACTGGTTTGTCCTTCCTTGTCAGGGTCACACTGCCAGTTCATCACTGGTTTGTCCTTCCTTGTCAGGGTCACACTGGCAATTCATCACTGGTTTTAATAATAAGAAACAGCATTGTGTAAAGATGGACAATTTATAGGATGGAAATAACCAGCTAGCTCAGTAAGTCAGGAACAAAAGCAAAGTATCCATTCACATAACAGCATCGGAGCATCGTGGTGTAGAATATTATTCATTTTCACTATAAAATGTTAAGGTTGATCATTCTCAACAATTTGTCACCACAAGAAAAGTAATTGTATTGTAAAAACACAATACTAAAGTTGTAACAGGGACATTTTATTGCTGCATTTTTTTCTTCTTCATATTTGTCAATGAATTTATTTTATATGTATAATTGTTTTTTATTTGTATATCTTTGTACTATAAAAATAAATTAAACCAAAACAGTAAATTGTGTGGCTAATTTAAATTAATTTATTTTCAAAAATATAAATGTGAAAAATAAAAATGTCAATCAACAAAGTGTGTGTACCTTATTATGTATGCCTTTACTTTACTTTCCACTTATATCTATTTTTTGCTGGTTCATATGTAATACTGGTATTATTACAGTTGTAGAAGAAAAGTATTTTCTTGTAAGAAAATAACAAAAATAAAAACATTATTGAGCTACTGATTAACTGTAATATTCTAATAGTGTAGTTGTGAAAAAAAAAAGCTAATTAAAACTTCACATAACAAGTGCCCACCATACATGAAAATCAAATATGATTTTTGTGTTATAAAATGATTTTCTTAATGGAATATATACATTATGAACAGAGTGTACAGTATATTCCTTAAACTGTTTCATGCATTATAAATAAGTGAGCCATAATTATTACATGGGAAAGATCACATTCACAGTTGTTCTTACCCTCTCCCCATCTCCTCTTTCTACACTTTCTCATTCCTGCTTCAATTTCTCTCTTCTTCCTTCTCCCTCCCCCTTCTCCTCTATATGCTCTCTCCCCATCTCCATCTGTTTTCTCTTTTTACCTCTCTTCTCTAACTCTTCCACTGTCCTCACCACAAATATCGCCAGGGGCCAGAAAGGGCGCAGGGGGGACTGCCTGCGGCCAAGAGATTGCTGAGAGGGGGCCCCATTGCCACAGAGCCTCCATTTCCATTGCTCCAGAGCCCTCCATTCACTAGCTCTGGTACTGGGTTCATGAATGGAGTAATAATAGAAGGTATATGGAGTAATGATAAAGAGTAAAATAGGGAGTTTTCGAGTGTATGATGTGGATTAATAGGAGGAAGTATAAGGAGGCATTTTATACACAAATATATGGAGCTGATATAGGAGTAAATCCACCATATACCAGATGTTTCCTTAACAAGATTTCAGTCTAATGCATCATGCTCAAATATCACATTATCTAATTGTCAAAACAAAAAAAATCAATCTGCAGATCTCTAACGGAAGCAAAACCAATGTATAAAACCAATGTTAGGGCTACGTGGAGAAAACCACTAGACGTAGCAAATAAAACGTAAAGGAACAGCACAGCAAGATATTTCTGTGATAATACTAATTATATGTACATTGTTGGTTGCTCAACAAAAGTAGATGAGGGTCTGGTGTAAATACCGGAGTATTGTTGAGGTTTTGTAGAAGCAACCAGCCACAAAATCTTTCCAACTTGTTATCTAGCCACATTTAAGTACTTGGTGCTATATGGAACAAAGCAGAGAGGAAGGATGAGACCCCTCTGAATACCTAGAGTGATAGACTCGCTGAGTCCTTGTTAGGTCTTCCCTCTCTAACGAATGGATAACCTAACCTCTTTTACACAATTTCCTTCCTATGTACCTCTCACTTCCTTCCTAACCTTGCTTTTCCTTATCTACCCTTCCCAGGTCTCTGTCTCTTCCATTACCTTTAGATTGTAAGTGGCGAGTGTCTAATCCTGTGGGGTGCTTTGGGAAAAAGCACTTTTACAAGATTCGAAGCTCAAAACAGGGCCATCCATGCTGTTGTCAATATTGTATGTTGTATATTTCCTTGTTCTCCTCCCCTGTACAGCGCTACGGAATATGTTGGCGCGATACAAATAAATGATAATAATAATAAATAGGTCAACCATTTGGATAATGGAGAGAAGTGCCTCTCCATGTCTCGTCTCCTCCCCTCTGTTTTGATGTTCTCTTTCTCCTCACCAGAACTTTAAGTACCCCTTGGTCTCCTTCCTTGTACTGCCCAGGATCTAGACCCTTAATTCTCACCTTGCTTCTCAGGAGTGTTCTTTTTTTAACCATATGGTCTCTTTACAACCCAGTGCACAGAGAAGGGAGAGCATTGGCAGATATAAGCCACAAGGGCTTTAAGGATAGCACTTGGAGGAGGAGTGAAATGGAATACTTCTGTCCCTCTCTCTACCTAACTCTATACTCTCTCTGTATCAAATAATCTAACCCCACTCTCTATACTCCTATCTCCTTCCCTCGCATCATTCACATCCTTGCTACCTCCATATCTACTTATAGTGCAGTTCTTCCTCGTATCTGCTTCTCCTGAGATCCAAATCTCCATTCTACCCTCTATTTACTTTCTCCTTCCTATCTCCTTATTATTATTACTCCCTTTTCTACATATGCTGTTTTTCTTTTTCTCTCTACATTTGGACTTACCCTTTGGTATTACTTTAAACATACTGTAATGCTTGTAGTGCAAAACAACTTGGGGTCCTATGGGACTGACAGTTGATGGACCGCCCCATAAAATCTATCCTACAAATCAGGTCCACATACTAACCGCTTTCTGTGGCAGAATATATAACTAGGACAACAAGGCAGCTACCTATGGGTGCCTCTCTGGGAGGGGTCCCTCATTTGCATATCAGTACATTTATATTGAGCATGCTTATGTTTTACACACTTAGACCCTGCCTCTCTAGCCAGGGGCAAGTTCTTTAGTGGGGGGAGGAGGTGAGTGTGTAGTGGCAGGTGTTGTTGTAAATACAGGTATATATAGCATTTATCAATTTTTGCAGCAAGTGTGATATTTGGCTAAGATGTAAGCTGCGAACCAGTATTTTCCATTTTGTGATATAAGTTATGAAATAGTTAAATCTGCATGACCCATGATTTACCAGTTTAAGCTAAAGCCATAAACAACTACTTTAGTCTAAACAATATGTCCTAGCATCTAGACCCAAGGTTTAATTACACTTTATTGACTGTGCAGAATATAAAATATAGAGGTTCATATAGGCACTGATTTAGCTAGGTACGTGTTTTCATTAAAAATTGGCCCAAATAATGAAAATTATCATTCATTGGCCTAGCGATTGGATAGACCATGTTTCTAGAAGGTGGGGATGGATTATCCCATTGTCTTTATGCAAACATAAAAGCTGTGTATTGTTTATTTTTGGGCCCAGTGGTCCAGTTGATGCAGAGTCTGGTTTTAATCCATAAAGGGCATAAATAGCCTAACATCCCCCTCCATCATCATCCTCCCCTGTATCTCTTTACCCCCTCCCTCATCATCCTCCCCTGTGTCTCTTTCCCCCCTTCCTCATCACCCTCCCCTGTGTCTCATCCCCCCTCCCTCATCATCCTCCCACCTCCCTCGTCATCCTCCCCTGTATCTCTTTACCCCCTCCCTCATCATCCTCCCCTGTGTCTCTTCCCCCCTCCATCATCATCCTCCCCTGTGTCTCTCTCCCCCCTCCCTCATCATCCTCCCCTGTGTCTCTTTTCCCCCTCCCTCATCATCTTCCCCTGTGTCTCTTCCCCCTACCTCATCATCCTCCCCTGTGTCTCTTTCCCCCCTTCCTCATCACCCTCCCCTGTATCTCTTTACCACCTCCCTCATCATCCTCCCCTGTGTCTGTTTCCCCCCTCCCTCATCATCCTCCCCTGTGTCTCTTCCCCCCTCCCTCATCATCCTCACCCCTCCCTTGATGATAAGGGGGGGAAGAGACACAGGGATAAGTGTGAGGGGTGTTAGGGTAAGGGGTGTTAGGGATAAGGGTGAGGGGGTTAGGTGTTAGGGTGAGGGGTGTTAGGGCTAAGTGTGAGGGGTGTTAGGGTGAGGGGTGTTAGGGATAAGTGTAAGGGGTGTTAGGGTGAGGCATGTTAGGAATAAGTGTGAGGGGTGTTAGGTCTTAGGGATAAGTGTGAGAATGTTAGGGTTAGGTGTTAGGTTGATGGGTGTTATGGATAAGTGTGAGAGGTGTTAGGGTTAGGGTAAGGGGTGTTAGGGATAAGTGTGATGGGTGTTAGGGTAAGGGATGTTAGGGTTAGGTGTTAGGGTAAGGGCTGTTAGGGATAAGTGTAAGGGGGTATAAGGGTTAGGTGTTAGGGTGAGGGGTGTTAGGGATAAGTGTGGGGGGTGTTAGGGTGAGGGATGTTAGGGTTAGGTGTTAGGGATAAGTGTGAGGGGTGTTAGGGTTAGGGTAAGGGGTGTTAGGGATAAGTGTGAGGGGTGTTAGGGTTAGGTGTTAGGGTGAGGGGTGTTAGGGATAAGTGTGGGGGGTGTTAGGGTGAGGGATGTTACGGTTAGGTGTTAGGGATAAGTGTGAGGGGTGTTAGGGTTAGGGTAAGGGGTGTTAGGGATAAGTGTGAGGGGTGTTAGGGTTAGGTGTTAGGGTGAGGGGTGTTAGGGATAAGTGTGATGGGTGTTAGGGTAAGGGATGTTAGGGTTAGGTGTTAGGGTAAGGGCTGTTAGGGATAAGTGTAAGGGGGTATAAGGTTTAGGTGTTAGGGTGAGGGGTGTTAGGGATAAGTGTGAGGGGTGTTAGTGTAAGGGGTGTTAGGGATAAGTGTGAGGGGTGTTAGGGTTAGGTGTTAGGGTGAGGGGTGTTAGGGATAAGTGCGATGGATGTTAGGGTAAGGGATGTTAGGGTTAGGTGTTAGGGTAAGGGCTGTTAGTGATAAGTGTGAGGGGGTATTAGGGTTAGGTGTTAGGGTGAGGGGTGTTAGGGATAAGTGTGGGGGGTGTTAGGGTGAGGGATGTTAGGGTTAGGTGTTAGGGATAAGTGTGAGGGGTGTTAGGGTTAGGGTAAGTGGTGTTAGGTATAAGTGTGAGGGGTGTTAGGGTTAGGTGTTAGGGTGAGGGGTGTTAGGGATAAGTGTGAGGGGTGTTAGGGTTAGGTGTTAGGGTGAGGGGTGTTAGGGATAAGTGTGATGGGTGTTAGGGTAAGGGATGTAAGGGTTAGGTGTTAGGGTAAGGGCTGTTAGGGATAAGTGTAAGGGGGTATTAGGGTTAGGTGTTAGGGTGAGGGTTGTTAGGGATAAGTGTGAGGGGTGTTAGTGTAAGGGGTGTTAGGGATAAGTGTGAGGGGTAATAGGGTTAGGTGTTAGGATGAGGGGTGTTAGGGATAAGTGTGGGGGGTGTTAGGGTGAGGGATGTTACGGTTAGGTGTTGGGGATAAGTGTGAGGGGTGTTAGGGTTAGGTAAGGGGTGTTAGGGATAAGTGTGAGGGGTGTTAGGGTTAGGTGTTAGGGTGAGGGGTGTTAGGGATAAGTGTGGGGGGGTGTTAGGGTGAGGGATGTTACGGTTAGGTGTTAGGGATAAGTGTGAGGGGTGTTAGGGTTAGGGTAAGGGGTGTTAGGGATAAGTGTGAGGGGTGTTAGGGTTAGGTGTTAGGGTGAGGGGTGTTAGGGATAAGTGTGATGGGTGTTAGGGTAAGGGATGTTAGGGTTAGGTGTTAGGGTAAGGGCTGTTAGGGATAAGTGTAAGGGGGTATAAGGTTTAGGTGTTAGGGTGAGGGGTGTTAGGGATAAGTGTGAGGGGTGTTAGTGTAAGGGGTGTTAGGGATAAGTGTGAGGGGTGTTAGGGTTAGGTGTTAGGGTGAGGGGTGTTAGGGATAAGTGCGATGGATGTTAGGGTAAGGGATGTTAGGGTTAGGTGTTAGGGTAAGGGCTGTTAGTGATAAGTGTGAGGGGGTATTAGGGTTAGGTGTTAGGGTGAGGGGTGTTAGGGATAAGTGTGGGGGGTGTTAGGGTGAGGGATGTTAGGGTTAGGTGTTAGGGATAAGTGTGAGGGGTGTTAGGGTTAGGGTAAGTGGTGTTAGGTATAAGTGTGAGGGGTGTTAGGGTTAGGTGTTAGGGTGAGGGGTGTTAGGGATAAGTGTGAGGGGTGTTATGGCTAGGTGTTAGGGTGAGGGGTGTTAGGGATAAGTGTGGTGGGTGTTAGGGTAAGGGATGTTAGGGTTAGGTGTTAGGGTAAGGGCTGTTAGGGATAAGTGTAAGGGGGTATTAGGGTTAGGTGTTAGGGTGAGGGTTGTTAGGGATAAGTGTGAGGGGTGCTAGTGTAAGGGGTGTTAGGGATAAGTGTGAGGGGTAATAGGGTTAGGTGTTAGGATGAGGGGTGTTAGGGATAAGTGTGTGGGGTGTTAGGGTGAGGGATGTTAGGGTTAGGGTGAGGGGTGTTAGGGATAAGTGTGAGGGGTGTTAGGGTTAGGTGTTAGGGTGAGGGGTGTTAGGGATAAGTGTGATGGGTGTTAGGGTAAGGGCTGTTAGGGATAAGTGTAAGGGGGTATTAGGGTTAGGTGTTAGGGTGAGGGATGTTAGGGATATTTGTGAGGGGTGTTAGTGTAAGGGGTGTTAGGGATAAGTGTGAGGGGTGTTAGGGTGAGGGATGTTAGGGTTAGGTGTTAGGGATAAGTGTGAGGGGTGTTAGGGTTAGGGTGAGGGGTGTTAGGGATAAGTGTGAGGGGTGTTAGGGTTAGGTGTTAGGGTGAGGGGTGTTAGGGATAAGTGTGATGGGTGTTAGGGTAAGGGATGTTAGGGTTAGGTGTTAGGGTAAGGGGTGTTAGGGATAAGTGTGAGGGGGTATTAGGGTTAGGTGTTAGGGTGAGGGGTGTTAAGGATAAGTGTAAGGGGTGTTAGGGTGAGGCATGTTAGGAATAAGTGTGAGGGGTGTTAGGTCTTAGGGATAAGTGAGTTAGGTGTTAGGGTGAGGGGTGTTAGAGATAAGTGTTGGGGGTGTTAGGGTGAGGGATGTTAGGGTTAGGTGTTAGGGATAAGTGTGAGGGGTGTAAGGGTTAGGGTGAGGGGTGTTAGGGATAAGTTTGAGGGGTGTTAGGGTTAGGTGTTAGGGTGAGGGGTGTTAGGGATAAGTGTGATGGGTGTTAGGGTAAGGGATGTTAGGGTTAGGTGTTAGGGTAAGGGGTGTTAGGGATAAGTGTGAGGGGGTATTAGGGTTAGGTGTTAGGGTGAGGGGTGTTAAGGATAAGTGTAAGGGGTGTTAGGGTGAGGCATGTTAGGAATAAGTGTGAGGGGTGTTAGGTCTTAGGGATAAGTGATCAAAAGAGTCCTTCATGACTGTATTGCACACTGTGTACAGTAGCCTAGCTATGGTTTTCCCTATTGATGCAGTATCACCTACACTCAGCCTCCTCTCAGTAAGACTGCAAGTTAGTTATGATTCCAAAATGGCTGCTGTCCATGAGGTTAAAGGGTCTGGAAGGCAGGGTATGATGCTGATTGGCTGGAATGTGTCTGCTGACTGTGAGTTGCAGGGTCAAAGTTTGCTCAATGATAAAGTATAGGGGGCGGATCGAACATCGCATATGTTCGCAGTTCGCCGCGAACGCGAACATGCTATGTTCGCCGGGAACAGTCCGCCGGCGAACTATTCGCGACATCTCTACCAGGGAGGTCTCTCTCAGTCTCAGCGTGAGCAGGGTCAGGAAACAGAAAGAGGGAAGGGACAGGCAACTGGTGGTTTTATTGTCTGTAGATGTCAATCAAAAAGTAAACTCGAGGCCCTATTAGCTGGCGGGCGCTCAGAGCTATCGGTCTGGGTGGGTTTACATTGTTCTCTTGACAACTGTACAGCCTTCCATCATTGATTGGTCAATGATGGAAGACTGTCAGTCATGAAATTGATACATTTATCACCGCCCATGCATATCGTCATTGTGCTGGTGGGCGGAATGCATTAACGGTCAGGGGGCCAGGCCAGGCCTCATTGAAGAGTCTAAAGGTTAGTGTACTAGTGTAATATGATCACACAGGGATGCAGGGGGCTACAATAGATACACAGCATTAGTTAATATATACACACAAGCCAGGCAAGGGGTTATCTTAAAGTGACAGTGTCCCAGGGAATAGTTTGCTTCATTTATTACTGTAATAACACTTGAATGATGATGTACACATTATATTTAATTGTTTTTGGTTTATTAATAATAAATTATTGTGTTTTTTTATTGCAGGGTCACGAAAATATTTGGGGGGGCGTTTGCCCTGACGCCCCAATGGACGGACCGCCCCTGTGTACAAACCCAAAAATAAATAACTATAATGTAGCTTGATTATACATAACTCCTAAAACTCCTTTTTCCATCCCCATTGTCATACAGAATATCAAACAGTCCACAGTAGAGGAGTGTCCCTGATATGATGTATGTCTCATGATGCACTATTGATTAACAATGAATACACTAGAACATGCCACGCTATCAGTTACAGGTAAGTAAGCACACATTCTCATACACATAAGTACTGACAATTCAAAACATTTTGCTTTCAACTCAATGTTGAAAGCAAAATGATTACAGTGGATAATTGGTGACTCCAATAATCAAATCATATTGCTAATACAGAACTGCTGCCGTGTGTCAACTCATCTATAACAACATGGACAAAGAAAAACAACATGTACAGCAACAGAACGACTGCTAAATCAATGTAGGCCTACCTTTCAATTTCGAGAATACCTCCCATGTCCTGGTGGAACAAAACACCTTGTGGATGATCTCGGGACCACGTCCAAGGTAAATCACCATGTGGCTCTCCAATGATGCATTAATGTGTAATAGGTGTGATATTCCTACATCATTAGTAATTAGAAATATCCTTCCTAATCATCTGCCAGATGAGTAGCTAGTTTCATATGTTAGAACATATCAGTCAAAACAAATGTTTGAAATTACAAGCATGTCTTGGCATGTATGAAGTAGGCGCTCATATAGCACGTGTAATGTTCATATTAACATTGTATGTTTCTTACAGATCACAAAGATGTGTCAGATTCCTCACAGTCAGAACAATACATGCTGGTGACAATTCTGACATTCCATGACCATGCTATTGTCACATTGCATCATGTATGTTCATGTGTTATATTCGTTCATGTGTTGTATCCGGTGAGATATGTGATTCTTACTACTGATTATCTAATAACTGTATATGTAAAGCTTCAATTGCAGACTACAGTGCAGATGTCATGTGACATATGTGGCATATCCACAGCATGTGTATGCCCACATACTCTACATAGATTTATCTGTACCTAGTGCTTTAGACATTCTATACTCTCCTCTACTTGGATTTTTGTGAAGGCTGCATCATGCTCCCTTCCAGTACTGTTCTTCAGTGCTGATGTGATCCTCCCTGTACATATGGGGAAGAGTACCTCTAGGCATGGAACATAACTGTTAATGAGGTTATCTTAAGCTTCAGTTATGCATATGCAAGAACAAATAATAGAAATGCTCATTCAGAGAACAGAATTCCCCTCAAATTGCCTGTTTTGTTGTGAGTGAATCAGCTCAGGTTCCTATCCGGATTTATTTCTAATTAAAAATTGAATTCAGGGTTATTCTAGATAATTAGAGAGAGAGTATTGATCCAGGGAGAAATCTGATCGCCAGTATCTGGTGTCAGGAAAGATTTTTTTTTTTTCCTTTGAGACGATTGGCTAAGTTTCACTTGTTTTTTTTGTTCTGTTTGCCTTCCTCTGGATTAATTAATAATTAAAATGAATAAATAAATAGTTGATTAATAATTAATTAACAATTAATTAACAACTAATCAATTAATAACTAATCTGCATATTGCAGATCAGAGGAGATCCTAAAAGGTTGAACTTGATGGACTGAAAGTCTTTTTTCAACCTTAATTACTATGTAACTGTTATGGATGATAATTAGGAAAATGTCTTTTCATGTTAATATGTTTGTCTGCATTCCTTACTCACTTATATATTTATATATAAGTAGATTACTGACAATGGAGGTCACTTAAGATGGAGGACAGAACTACAAATGGGAGTGGCCTGATGATGCAAACATCCGTGACCAAATAAGGACAAATGAACGGTTCCTCCCTAAACTGACCAGTATGATGACGACACACTGCAGCAATTTTGAACCAATCAATAAAGCTATTAATTCCTAGACAAAGGAATCATGTGACGTTTGATCCGATAACGTTTTCTACATATAAACGTGTAAACTGCTAATTTTAATACAGAGCGCTTTGAGAACTACTATACAGAAACACCGTGTCTGTGTCTTATTTCTCTGGAATGTGCACATTCCACACTAATTGGAAAAGCAACAGATATTTAATACAGACTTTGGAGTCTTATCTAATTCAACTATGTAACTATATTTATTGCTGGTTTGAACAGAAATGTAACTAGTTGACAATCAAATATTTGAGTAATTTATGAGAGATTGGTTTGTTATTCCTACAAATCAGTTTTTCTTTTCTCAATATAATGTCAAAAGGAAGAAGTGGGTTAAAGATGTAAACTTTAAAAAATGTAATCCAGAAAAATAAAAAAATGAAAAACATTAGAATCTATACTGTTCAAAACTTAGCACTAATTGGATATGTTCTCACATTAATGAACACACTCTATGTAGTAAGTATAGTGTCATTTTAAAACCATACCAAGCTAATATAAAACTAGTCCTAAACATACATTTATAGTGTGTTTCATACATGGCCATCTATTGGTGTCAGTTTCTCACTAAATTAAAAAACATATAATAACAATGACAACCACCCATAGCCTACTCTTGAATGTATCAGTTGATAGGTAGTATTGTCAGCATCAGTATCAAAATCATCAGTTTTAGGTAAAAACACAATTTTTCTCTATGTCTGGCTAAGCTGTTAATTACATGTCTCACATTCACTTTTAACATGTGAAAACAATAAAACGACTATATATTACCCGTAACAAACCCTTACAGTTAACAAGTTGCGACTGCTTGCGACCTATAGCTCTCTCCCTGATCAATGGGTGGGATGTATTCCCCTCTTTGATTCGCAATTCAGATACAGGAAATATCATCAGAGACCTTAAATGTCTGTATAAAAGATGGGGGAGGTAAAATGCATCATTTGGTGTTATACTGTAGCGCCTTGGAGATCAGATTGAAGTATTTTTTTTTTATAGAGCGGCAACATTTTTAGGAATGAGGATTGAGGGTCAAGATAGAATAGGCCTTTTCCACGAGGCTTCAAGATAAAGACTGGCTAAAGATGGCTTCAAGCAAGATGTATGTATTCACGGGATGTGCCTGCTTAATCAGGGCTAAATAATGAGAATCAGGGAGTGTTTTGACAATGCTGGATGCATGGATGGTAAAGTATTAATTAACCTATTCATTTTCTTTTAGAGGTTTCATTATTTTTTTTATTTCAAATTAACTTGCTTGCTTATTTAATTCATTTTTATTTTTATTCAAATTTTTTATTCTTTGTGAATTATTTTTTGTAGCATTGCTTTATTCTGAAATTTTAAATGAATTATCTTAGAGGGTTTTAGTTTTAGGGACTATGAGGGTCCATATGAACCTTCAGGGAAGTATAGGGTCGGTATAGGGTCCATTGTGATCCATAAGGATCCTCATGGTAGTAAATGAAGGTGCTATGTGAGTTTACATGGTCTCCAGTGGTAGGGGATTACAGTTAATATCCATAGCATCCTCCGGGGGAGTTTCATTAGGGGACATAGTGATCAATATCCTTTAATGATAAAGTCCTTGAGGGTCCGTATGAATCCCATAAAGAATCTGGAATATGAGGTCTATTGGTAAGCCCATGGGGCAGTTAGTTAGTTTTACTTTTGGTGGGAATGATTGCCCACCCTAGCCCACAAGGGTTGTTAGAGGCTAGAAAGGTAGAGAAGGTCACAGGGGACCAAAAATGTTATATACTTTATCGGGAGGATGGAAGGAGGGATATGAATAATATGAATCATATATATATTTTTAAATATATTTATCAAACGTTCAGTCATACCAGCTGGCCCAGATGCTACAGGTGAGCAGGTGAGGCATCTAAACATGCAGGACTTATGCTGGAATGAGAGCCAAAGGCGCTCCTGGAAGCCTTGCGTAGCGAGCAGTTGTGGCACACAGGACTTAGGCTGCAAGCAGTAGAGGGACGCAGGATCTCGGGGGTAAAAAAAATCCCACCTATGAAAAATACAATTTTAATGGCTGAACCGCGGACATCAAAAAACCCCAAAAATAATAAGAAAAAAAATCTAAAACACACTCACACAGCACAGGGGGAGAGCTAAAAAGCGAGTTTGCAAGCGAATTTGAGCCTTATTTGCCGTTTTTCATCACTCGAAAATCGGCTAAGCAAAAAAAAAATGACGACCGAAAAACTTAAAACAATTTGAAAACTGAATGAAAATGAGGCTAAGCACATTCCAACCTCGGCAAAATTTCAAACCCAGAAAAATACTCGGGACTTGCACGAACAACACCAGGCACGCAGAAAAATTCAGCAGACACACAGAGGAGAAAGACACAGGGAAGGGACAGGGAGGAGATGGTGGAAAAAGACACATCACGTTCCCAGGCACAGTACAGTAGGCAGGAGGAAAGGTTCACAATGACCGCAGAAGGTGATGATTGCAAAGCAGGAAAGTTGAAGTACATGAGGGGAGAGGCTCGCGCAGGGCTCGCAATGAGCGCTGAAGGTACTCAGAGGACAAAAACACTCACATTGTGAGGCAAACGGCATTGCCAGGCTTCACATTTTATTGCTGTCATTTTTTCATGGGCAATATGCTAGAACCATATAATAAGCATTATACTTAAAAAACTTTAATAAAACAAAATAGTTTAAAGAAAAAGCCTCATTAAAACATAGTGATCCTGCTGAATGTAACCTAAAGAGCCAATGAGCCTCCCTCCCCATCATTCTCACAACTCAAAGGAGGCATATGGTCAATGCTTTTAAACAAAAAGAGGGGAGCAACTGACTAATAATGAGAAAGGGAAAGTAGTATGAAGTAGCAGGGAATGTGTGATGGCTATGCAGTAGGGGATATGTAGCAGGTGGTATGTGTAATGGGCAGGGGTGGCTGGTGCATTGGGGCCCTCCCAAAATTTTAGCTACATTACAAATACTTATTATACCTCTATTATTTGAATTAATATTTAATATATATTATTTTCCCCTTTTGTGTGTGGCTGAAAAATTATATGAACAATGATCTTTCCCAACCTGCCTCATAAATGTAATAAAAGAATAAAAGTATTAGCTTTATATTTTTATTATTGTACAGTTTAGACCTCTGCTATGGAAAATTGTCTATTGCCATAAAACAGAAAAGGGAGAGCTAGTGAGCTCCAGATGTCTGTGCTCTAGGACAGTGTCCTGAATCTCTCCTCACAGTAAGTAAGTGAAGCAAAGAGGCTAAATCCTGTCTCATGTGCAGCTCTAATTAGAGCTGCTGGACGTTTGTTACAAACGCCCAAGCACACATATATATATATATATATATATATATATATATATACTAAGTATAAATACACCTGTCTATGGGCCACATTTAAATGAATGCCTGAAACTCAATTGCAGACAGCCGAATATCTGCAAGTGAGTTGTGGGCTCCCGTTCTTCTCTGACTGTGATGCTATTCTATTGGTCACAGCCGCAAGTTACAGGCTCCAAGCCAAAACCGTAAACCATAAACTGGGACGTAGCAGTTCAAGGCGGGAACCTGATCAATTCAGCAAGCCCAGTAACCGCCCATTTCAAATTAGCCAATAGAAAATGAGACTGTCATTATTACGGCTGTAAAACATGAAGGTTACACGTCAATCAATTAGGTTCGGCGGTCCGATATGCGATCAGACTCGCAAAACATTAAAAATAAAGAATTATGTTAATGAATGCCAATACTGTTCTAGTCCATATGGGTGGCCTGATATATATTAACTCATTGATACCCGAGATCGATTTAATCCCGAAACGACACATACAAATTAATTTTATTTCCTGTCGATTTGCAAGCCTGAAACTGTTGTGCAATTAATTCTGTCTATCATCACTTTCCCCATTATTTACAGTGCAGTATTGATTTTTTATTTGCATTTGCAGTGCTACAAATAGGTGTTTAACCCGCTGGTGGGTCCTCTCTAGTACTCGTAGGATTTTCTCCTTCATTTGCCATTTACGGGTGTGATAACATTTGCGAGCTTGGGTAAATTTAGCAATTGAATAGCGATTTACAAATGTGACAGATCAAAGGCTTCTGGAGGCTGTAAGTTACGAGTTTCACCATCGCCATTTTTTTCAAGTCGTAATTCGGAGCCGCTCCGAGCCCACAAAAAGAAGCCAATTGAATAGCCAAATAGCTGGCGACCTCACTTATGGGCTCCCGGATCTCCCGAAAGGTCAATTGAATGGGGTATTGATTGTATGTATAGAGCATCGTAATTATAAATGCCCCCAGCCTGTGTACATATAGAGCTATATCATTATAAATGCCACTGCCAAGTTATAGATACTTTTTTATGATTAGTCAAACAAAATGTACTTTTTCATGCTCTCACCATGCAACTCCCCAATAGTATATAATTAGGATTATTATATATATATATATATATATATATATATATATATAATAAGAGTATTGCAGTATATAATAATATCCAATGAATTTATATTGATATTCTTATTTTATACACATTGATCATCCTCTAATACATCCAATATTTAATGTAATAGGTTATCCATTATTCCATTATTGTATGTTCTATAATCCAATAATATATTTAAAGGCTTCGCCCCACCAATAAAAAATTTCACCAGCCGCCACTGGTAATGGGTATGTAGTAAGGGGTGTGTAGTAGGGTTTTTTGTTTTGGGTAGGTGGAGTGGTAGATGGGCGTATATTTTAGGGTAGGCTGGCTATAGGATAGTTATCTGCCATTGCCTATATAATGGATACAGTCCAAGAAATACAGTTATTGCAGCGCATTTTGGAAATCTGTGCCGGACATGCAAATGAGTCCACAATGCATTTAAGTCTTTAATCCAAAAACACTTTATATAAGAAACCAGTAAAACGTCGAAATGTAAAATAATACTTATTTTTCCCCCTGGTTTATGCATTATTAATTTCATATAGTGCATTGCATTTAAGTGGATATTCTTATTAGTTAGCACTGCATAATGGATCCTGATAATTTTCAAGGAATTGTATTTCTTGAAGAATTAGCTGGTGTTAACAGGATGCATCCTTTCATGAGGTTTTTGTCCTCTTTAAATAATGACTGGGTTTAAGTAATTTGTGACTGTAGCTCAGCATAAATCTTTTTCCAGTACAATTTTTATCCATTCGCTCCTGGTTAATTTGGAATTCAAAACAGAACAAAGACAACATTGTGCTATTTTCTACCAGCAATCAGCCTCCTTTGACAAGGGGCAATTGAAAAGCTTATTTTAATACTGCTCTGAGTTCTGCCACTTTGTCATCATTTTTATAGATTGGGTGCTCTGTAGAAAACATTGGTGGAACATCAGAAGCTTTTATAATTACGGGTCTGTTAAATCATTCAAAAAGGTTCGCTTTGCATCTTGTTATCACTCTGCAACAGTCAGCACACCAAAAATAATGATTTACATTTATATGGATCTCTTCGTCCAAGTAGAGAAATTAGTTTGACATAAATGCAGCCATGATGTGAATATACGTTGTAACATCATATTTGGAAAGAATATATGAAAATAACAAGATTAGTAGCTTTGTGAGACAAGAAAATCTTAACATTTAGCGCAAAACTTGTGTCTAAAAGTTTCCGTATTGTGTCTCTTCAACTCTGCTTATTATTATGAATGCTGCCGGCACTGGGAAGCTACAGTTCATTGAAGGAACCATGAATGCCAACATGTACTGCGACATACTGAAGCAGATCATGATCCCCTCCCTTCAGAGACTGGGCCGCAGGGCAGTATTCAAACATGATAACAACCCCAAACACACCTCCAAGATCACCACTACCGTTCTAAAGAAGCTGAAGGTAAAGGTGATGGACTGGCTAACCATGTCTCCAGACCTAAACCCTATTGAGCATCTGTAGGGCATCCCAAATGGTAGGTGGGGGAGTGCAAGGTCTCTAACATCCACCAGCTCCGTGATGTCATTATGTAGGAGTGGAAGAGGACTCCAGTGGTAACCTGTGAAGCTCTGGTGAACTCCATGCCCATGAGGGTTAAGGCAGTCCTGGAAAATAATGGTCAGACAAAATATTAACACTTTTGGCCCAATTGGACATTTCCACTTAGGGGTGTACTCAGTTTTGTTGCCAACGGTTTAGACATTAATGGCTGTGTGTTGAGTTATTTTGAGGGGGCAGCAAATTTACACTGTTATACAGGCTGTACCCTTACTACTTTACATGGTAGCAGAGTGTCATTCCTTCAGTGTTGTCACATGAAAACATATAATAAAATATAAAAATGTGAGGGGTGTACTCACTTTTGTGAGATACGGAATATATACACACACATATATACTGTATATATATATATATACTGTATATATATATATATATATATATATATATATAAATATATATATATATATATATGTGTATATATTTAACATTTTTTATTATATTGGGGCGCCAGGGGCATTGAGAATATCCTGGGAGTAGAGTTGAATTATCCCCCCCAGATTTTTTGGGGGTCCTACGCCCATGATCTGCGGTTACCCCTATTCCTTCCAGGTTTCTTATACTGTTAGGAATAAAGACTTACAGCCTTATTAAATTGCAATTCAGTAAATTTGCTGGCCTACCTATCTCTCGTCTTTCTCCCCTCCAATCCATAATGAACGCCTCCGCTAGACTCATCTTCAATACCAAACGCTCAGTGTCTGCAGCTCCTCTCTGTCAATCACTCCACTGGCTTCCCATAGCTACCCAAATCAAATTTAAAATCCGTCTTCAAGACTTTTCTCGTGCTGCCCCTACTATTTGGAACTCCTTGCCCCACTCCATTAGATTATCTTCCTGCCTCAAAACCTTAAAAAAATTATTAAAAACACACCTGTTTAAATAATCTTATCACCTTCAGCCTTAATACGTACAACTGCGCACTCCACAGCTTCATAACACATACACCCACAATCTACAGTACAACACACAGAGCCCTCCACTTTACTGAACCAATTGCTTTCAATTGCATTTGTCACCCTCTTGTATCACACATAAACCCTCAGGGCCTCATTCTATTAGCGGCCGCAGCCGTTGCGGGGCCGCAAGGACCGGCTGCAAGCTATTCGGCTATTCTATTCCCTTACGTCCGGAGGCTCCGGCAGGCTTGCGGCCGGTGCCTTGCTATCTCTTGCGGCCGCTCGCGCCAGAGGAAAGCCTTTCATCTAAAACGGCCGCAAGAGTTTTGCAATTCAATTGCTCCGGGAAACCTCTCTGCAAGGCTAAAAGCAAGCCACAGCTTACTTGCAGGAAAGAGGTCTCACTAGCACCAATTAAGCACATAAAATAGCTCAAATAAAGCCATCCTGCACTTTGCGAAGACTATAAAGGGATTTTAGGTGTTAGAAAAAATAGCACATAATTATCCTGTACTCAAATCCGTTAAATATTTTATTTTTAATATCCGTAAAATATCCATGTAAAAAGTCCATAGGGCTTGGAGCACCTCAGACACGCCCACGCCGCAGCCGGAAAATAAACAGTTAATTTGAACTCGGGTTTGGGCAGATGTGCAAGCTTGAGAGGGGGTTACTTTTAATCCTCATGTCCCCCAATATGATCCCTAGCATTTACAGAGTTGTACAGTGCAGGCTTGAATTTATTTTTGCGTTTTTATATTTCTGAGATTACGGCCGGTTCCAAGATATGCGGCCGGCCGTAAAAGGAGATCCTTGCGGGGCCGTATAATAGAATCGCAAGTTAACTGAACCCCCGCAAGGAATCGCAGCCTTACGGCCGATTTACGGCCGCTAATAGAATGAGGCCCACAGATTGTAAGTCTGCGAGTTTCCAATCTTGTGTCAGTGCCTTGGAAACAAGCTCTATGTACATTTGATTTTATGCTCAAAAACAGGGCCCTCCATTCTTTACAAGGTTCTTAATTTGTTTTCTGCTATGTACTCAACCCCTGTACAGCGCTACGGAATATGTAAATATAAATAAAGATAATAATAATAAATAATAATAATACATTTAAAAGTGCTCTATTTAAGCACACAGTATATTTTTTTACAGACATTTTTAGTTAGTGAACTTCTATCCAAAAGCAAAATCTTCACTAACTAAAAACTTCTGTAAAAAAATATACTAGGTGCTTATATAGAGCCCTATTAAATTTACTGAATCACAATTTAATAAGGCTGAAAATGTTTGATGCCATTAAGAAATTAATTTAGTTCAAGAAAAACAGCACTTGTTTGTGAAGTGTGTAACAAACTAACAACATCAGCAGCTGTTTTAGGGAAAATAATAATGTTTAAAGAAGTCTATGTATGAACTTTGACACCATGCCCACTCCCCCCAAAAGCAGGCAACTTTTATCAATTGAAAAAGCAATCAATAGATGCAAACACTGCTCTCCAGAAACATACATGCTTTTCTTACACACACAACTTCCACCAACATATCATGGATGCCTTTATGGTTCAGTAGAGAATTCAAAATGTATTTATTTCCTTTATTGTATTTATTTTATGTATCTATTTTTACAAGTGGATTTACCTTAAAAAGTAAAGGCTAATAAACTGCAGAGTGCACTAATTGTGCCCAGGTGAGAGGGGTGTGGCTTGACTGTTAAACTTGTATAAAAGGTTTGTGAGCTGGTTTGGGGTCTGTTTACAAGTGGATTTACCTTAAAAAGTAAAGGCTGATAAACTGCAGAGTGCACTAATTGTGCCCAGGTGAGAGGGGTGTGGCTTGACTGTTAAACTTGTATAAAAGGTTTGTGAGCTGGTTTGGGGCCTGTTTACAAGTGGATTTACCTTACAAGTAAAGGCTGATAAATTGCAGAGTGCACTAAGTGTGCCCAGGTGAGAGGGGTGTGGCTTGACTGTTAAACTAGGATAAAGGATTTGTGAGCTGGTTTGGGGCCTGTTTACAAGTGGATTTACCTTACAAGTAAAGGCTGATAAATTGCAGAGTGCACTAATTGTGCCCAGGCGAGAAGGCAGAAGTTAATAGAAACCGGAGAAGGGGAACTTGTGAGCTTGCGTACATTTTCAGTATCAAGTGCAATTCTAGTAAAAGCCTAGGAGTTTAAATAAAAGGAGGGCCTTCAAAGAAAAGGGAGGGCAGATTTATAGTGCAAAGGTGGAAAACTTTATATAAACATATTATATTATATTCTTTATTTTTTCCACTGGAATTTCGTAGACAATAATAATAATTATGAGTCAGTCCAGTGGCAACCTTATTCAGTGTACATCGTGTCAAATGTATGCACTACTGGAACAGATGATCCAGGGTCCATACCTCTGTGACAGGTGTGAGCATGTTGCCTCTTTGGAAGCTCAAATTGAAGATCTGGAGAGGAGAATTGCAGCACTTAGTGATATTGCTCCACTGGAAAGGGAGTTGGTGCTCACGGAGCACAGTTTAGCTGGGCCTAGTATGGAGGGAGGAGCTGGGGCTAGTGAGGATGGCCAGGGAGGTAGCTGGGTTACAGTTAGAAGGGGAATCAGAGGGTACAGGAGGAGGCAGGCCAGTTCTGAGTTGGCAAACAACAACAGATTTGCCAGATTGAGTGAAACTGTTGGCGATGTCCATTCAGGAATGGCAATGCCAGATAGAGCTGTTCCCTCTAACAGCCGGGCGAACAGCTCTACTGGAGGAGAGGGAGGGCAGAATAGGCAGAGCAACAGACATGTTTTGGTGGTAGGGGACTCTATTATTAGGAAGGTAGACAGGGTAATTTGTCACCCAGATCCCAGCAATCGAACAGTTTGCTGTCTCCCGGGTGCTCGGGTTCGGCATGTTGTGGATCGGGTGGATAAATTATTGGGAGGGGCTGGTAATGAACCGGCGGTCTTGGTACACATTGGTACCAATGACAAAGTTAGTGGAAGATGGAGCGTCCTAAAGAATGATTTTAGAGAATTAGGGAATAAGCTTAAAGCAAGGACCTCCAAGGTAGTATTTTCTGAGATAATACCAGTGCCACGTGCTAGCCCAGGGAGGCAGAAGGAGCTTAGGGAGGTTAATGCGTGGCTAAAAAAGTGGGTCAGTGCAGAGGGTTTTGGGTTTTTAGAGCACTGGGCTGACTTCTCACTTGGGTACAATCTCTATAGCAGGGATGGATTGCACCTTAATGATGAGGGCGCTTTTGTGCTAGGGAATAGGATGGTAGAACGGCTGGGAGAGTTCTTAAACTTGTAGGTGGGGGGGAGGGACTATATAGAAGTATTGGGGTAAATAGGGTAGTGAGGGAAAGGGATGAATTATTTACCCATGGGGGAGGAGAAGGGGGGAGGGTTACAATAGAAAGTAGGGAGATATTAATAGGGGCCTCAAATACAGTGGCAGGCACTTCACATCAGCAGAGCCATAGCAACATAAAGTGTATGATTGCAAACGCAAGAAGTTTGCCTGGGAAAATGGATAAGCTAGAAATATTAGCAGTACAAGAAAAATGGGGCTTAATAGGCCTTACGGAAACATGGTGGAATGAATCTCATGACTGGACTGTTAATCTGGATGGTTATAACCTATTTAGGAAAGATAGGGGAAATGGTAAAAGAGGAGGAGGGATCTGTCTTTATGTTAAGCCTGAATTTAAGCCTATAGTTAGAGAAGATATTTATGCTGGCACTAACGGTATCATTGAATCCTTGTGGGTTGAGCTAAATAGTGGAGGAGCTAATTCTAAATGCATATTGGTGGGAGTATGCTATAAACCCCCAAATATAGCTGAAAGTGAGGAAATACAATTATTGTTACAGATTGGAAATGCAGCTAAGCATGGACAAGTTCTAATAATGGGAGACTTTAATTACCCTGATATAAACTGGATAAACAAGACCAGCAGCTCAGCTAAGGGGAGCAGGTTCTTGAGTACACTCAGGGATCATTATCTAGCCCAGGTAATACAAGAACCTACTAGAAATGGGGGCATCTTGGATTTAGTCATCACAAGTAATATTGATATAATATCAAATGTAAAAATAGGGGAACCCTTGGGGAACAGTGATCACAACACAGTCTCATTTGAGATTGAATACAAAAAACAAAGTTGTAAGGGGCCAACAAAAACTCTAAATTTTAAAAGGGCTAACTTTAATGGGCTACGGGCAGCAATACAACATATAGACTGGGACAAAGAACTTACAGGGAAGAATACTGAAAATAAATGGACAACATTCAAATCCTTACTAAATAAACATACTCATCAGCATGTACCATGTGGAAATAAAATAAATAGGAGTAAATCACATCCCATGTGGCTTAACAATGACTTAAAGATCATGATGAGGAAAAAGAAATATGCATTTAAATTATACAAGAAGGAGGGAACAGAGGCATCTTTATGTGACTATAAGGAAATCAAAAGGGCTATTAGAAATAGCAAAAGGGCTATTAGACTGGCTAAAATAGAAAATGAGAAGTCAGTTGCAATGGAAAGTAAGACTAACCCTAAAATATTTTATAAATATATTAATGGGAAGAAGGCCAGGAAGGAATCGATAGGACCATTACAATGTGACACAGGCCATCTGATAATTAGTGACCAGGAAAAGGCAGATGAGCTAAATAGGTTCTTTTCGTCGGTTTACACAAGGGAGGTACCAGTGGTTGGGACACTGCAACATAATGGGGCTACACTACCTTCACTAAATAATTGGTTAACGCAGGAAGAAATACAAAAGAGGTTGGAGAAAATAAATGTTAATAAAGCCCCAGGTCCTGATGGAATACATCCAAGGGTACTGAGGGAGCTGGGTTCTGTAATAGCCAAACCATTATATCTAATCTTTAAAGACTCAGTCACTACAGGGTCTCTACCAGATGACTGGAGAAAAGCAGAGGTGATACCTATATTTAAGAAGGGATCTAGAGCAAATCCGGGGAATTATAGACCAGTGAGCCTCACTTCTGTAGTTGGGAAGCTTTTAGAAGGGTTAATAAGGGACAGAATACAAGAATATGTCTATTTGAACAGGATCATAGGTAGCAGTCAACATGGATTTATGAAGGAAAGGTCGTGTCAGACCAATCTAATTAGTTTTTATGACGAGGTTAGTAGGAACTTGGATCAGGGCAACTCAGTGGATGTAGTCTTTTTAGATTTTTCAAAGGCATTTGATACAGTGCCACATGGAAGACTAGTGAGCAAACTAAGGGATACAGGAATTGCAGTAAATATCTGCTCATGGATCGAGAGCTGGCTAAAAGACAGGAAGCAAAGGGTTGTTGTAAATGGAACATACTCCGATTGGTCTAATGTGATAAGTGGGGTTCCTCAGGGCTCAGTATTGGGTCCTCTCCCTTTTAACATATTTATTAATGACATTGAAGTAGGACTCGAATGTAGTGTCTCCATTTTTGCTGATGACACTAAGTTGTGCAAGGTAATAAAATCAGATAATGATGTACTTTCCCTACAAAAGGATTTGCATAAATTAGAGAAATGGGCGGCTAAATGGCAGATGAGATTTAATACAAATAAATGTAAGGTTATGCATTTGGGAAGGAACAATAGCCAAGCAATCTATAATCTTAATTGAGCAAATCTAGGGGTATCAGATATTGAAAGGGATTTCGGAGTACTAGTGGACAACCACCTAGGTAACAGCGCTCAAAGCCAAGCAGCGGCTGCAAAGGCAAATAAAATATTAGCATGTATTAGGAAGGGTATAGAAGCCAGGGAAGAAGATATAATTCTGCCACTATACAAATCTCTAGTACGCTCTCATTTGGAATATGGAGTACAATTTTGGGCACCACCTCACAAAAAAGACATTTTAGAGCTGGAAAAAGTACAGAGAAGGGCTACAAAACTAATAAGGGGAATGGAGGGGCTAAGTTATGAAGAAAGACTAGCAAAATTAAACTTATTTTCGCTAGAAAAAAGGCGTCTAAGAGGAGATATGATTACGTTATTTAAATACATCCAGGGTCAATATAAGGCCTTGTCAAGTGAACTTTTTGTAGCAAGAGATTTTCAACTGACAAGAGGACATCCGTTGAGGTTAGAGGAAAAACGATTTCACCTTAAACAAAGAAAAGGGTTCTTCACAGTTAGGGTGGTTAAACTGTGGAATTCTCTACCAAAGGAGGTGGTGACAGCGAATTCGATAGACAACTTCAAAAAGGGGTTAGATATATTTCTGAATAAAGAGGGCATTCAAGGCTATCCTAGATAACTAGCAAGGAATATTGATCCAGGGAGAAATTTGATCGCCAGTTTCTGGGGTCAGGAAGGAATTTTGCTTTTTTTCCCTCTTATGAGACAATTGGCAAAGTTTCAATGTTTTTTTTTTTTATGTTTGCCTTCCTCTGGATCAATTAACAATAATTAACAATTAACAATAATAATAAATAGTCCAAATTAAAAAGATCAATAGAGATCTAAAAAGGTTGTACTTGATGGACTAACTCTTTATTCATTCTCCAATACTATACTATTAATAATTATTTAATCAATAATTTAATTAATAACTAATCCGCATATTGCAGATCAAAGGAGATCTTAACAGGTTGAACTTGATGGACTGAAAGTCTTTTTTCAACCTTAATTACTATGTAACTATGTAACTATGTAACTATGTAATTATGCTGTTAGACAAATATTTTTTTCATTGTATAGTGTTCCTTGAAAATAAATTGACTGCAATAATTAAAAGGGCTATGTTTAATTATTTGAAACTTTATAAATACTGTTTGCACATTATAAGGTCAAGGTCTTTAGAAGAGCATACTATAAAAATAACAGTTCAGTGATTCTTTTAACGAGTTGTTAGACTGCTTGGGAAAGAAACAGTCACTATCATCTTGGACAAAAATGTAATCCTAGTCATAATTGATATTTTAATATAAACTATAAAACGATAAAAAAAAGTTAATATGATACATTTCATAATCAAAAAAGCAATGCTATGTTGTCTGGAAGAATATTACAATACTTTTTAACTATCTTCTAAGCCTTAATTAATTGTGGAGTTTTAACATTAATTAGTAGCAATTTTATTTTTACATCTTATATGCAGGCAGGAGGAATTTAATTAAAGTCGATAATACACATCATTAGCTTCGCCTTGTATAATTCATTGCACTTCAATGTTAAAGGATTGGTGTATACTGCCTGCAATGAGTGAGCATATTATTATGAAAATAAAAAACAGGTTAAAATATCTCAAATTTAATTTATGGTATTCTTTCCATTTATTTGTTTGTTTCTTTATAAAGCCAACAATGTCAAAGATTGAACATTGTATATATTTTGTTCATTATTACAGGCTGCTAGTCTCACAGATAACTACTATACTTAGCTCATCTTGACATATACAGTGTTCAGTCTATGTGCATACAAAATACTGGGTACAGCCTCTTTAAATTCAAAACTTAAAAACTGTTTAATTCAGCATTTTGCCAGTTTGAATTACTAAAAAAGCCAAATGAAAATCAGAGGAACATTTATACAACAGCAGTGTATGAGTGCAAAACCCTGGTCAGGATTTTATTTGCTGTACACAGATAAGTCTTTAAGGCCTCCATTTCATGCCTCAAATTTTCCAGTTTATTCATAAAATTTTCTTTACTACCAAATCCATCACATACAAAATCAACTCTGTGAAAACTGCCCGCTGAATGCTGTTGAATTTAAAACAATGTCCCCCCATGTAGCTGTCCCATTGACGTTTACCAAAAGCCCTTCACATTGTTAAATCTGAGAGATACATATAAACTAATGAGTGCTCTTAAATCCTCAGATTGTACTCTCACCCACCCATAGACACAAAAATTAATCTGACATGCATAGAAGCTTCAAAGCTGACTCTATTATCAACATAACATCATCATTGTGTAAAATGTGAGGCTTTAAAGCTCTTACTCAATACAAATGAAGGGTTAATACTGTCAATCCAATGAGCCCCTTCAATTCCCACTATCCAATATGAGTACAGGCATCCCCAGGATTCCCCTCAATACCCCGATTTACAATGAGTCCTGGTATCCTTGAAGCTCCCCCAGTACCTGCTATGAACCCAGGGATTCCCGCTTCCCACGCGATATCCGCTATGATCCCAGGGATCCCCCATCTAAGTATAACTATGGGCAACCCTGTGGAGCCATGGCACCTAAAATTAACCCCTTACCATAGGGGTCCCTCGCGGATCCTTGTGGCATCTAATAATTAACCATGGGGTTATATCTAAGTAAAACCATGGCGGAATCTAAATTCAAACCCACCTGGGCATATAAACCCCCCCCCCCCTAAAGTACTTCCAGGCCAACTTACTATTAACCCCCACTGCGGGATTAGCTCTAACTATGTGGGTCCTCATGGGCCACCATGGCATCTATCATTAATCCGTATGCCATGGGGGTCCATATGATCCTCCACGGCACCTAACATTAAACCCTATGGCATGCCATATAGTCATCCATAACATTAAAACATTAAACCCTATGGCATGGGGGTCCAATACTGAATATCTCAGGAATGGCTACTGTAATGTATAGACAATTTTTCATGCTCTTTATGAATAACTTAAAACTTTAGTTTTTTTTGTGAAAGAGCACCTTTATAGGACAACTGCACAATGAAAAAATATTTGTTTGACTCACAGCATAAATAAACAAAAAAAGTAATCCATTTAGTTATTAATTAGAAAAAATGTAAATATTGCAATTAAATAAATGTTGATGTTTTTGCAGGACCCTGGAGAGATTAATGATACAATGGTGGAAGTTGTGTGTGAGAGAGGTGTTTAGATTTCTGGAGAGCAATTGTTGCATTGAGTGGTCCAAGTGAGCTGCTTGTGGGCCAGTGAGAGGGAATGGGTGTTGTGTCTATTTCCGTCTTATCCAATTATCTTTACAATGGGTCTCCCCACTCCTCCCTTCACTCTTCACCCTCTTGATTCAGTGCTGAGGAAGTGATATAACAAAGACAAAATGGATTCCTGTACTTATAAACAAAGTCTTTGAAAATAATTAGTTTGGTACATACTCAACAAGCAAGTGTCTTTTTTCTTGAACTGTAGAAGTCTGTTAAGAACTACCCACTGAGGGTAAAAAGATTTTTCTCTCACTTTCTGAAGGCTTATTATTATACTGTGTTTTATCAAGGCACACATATGCTAATGAGTGGTAAATGTTATTGTTTTTTTGTTTGAATCTATGTATTTTGTGTAGTTTTATAACTTCTCATGACTGTTCTCAAAGTAATTGAATGGAACGTGTAGCCTCACACTGCTGTAAAGCTTGGCCAGAACCAGCTGCAATTCTAATGGTAATGTCAAATATATATCACTGAATCATGAGCTAGTTCAGAACACCATGGGAACTAGCAGTGGTAATACATTTTGACACCATCAGCTTCATATAACAAAGTTCGGTGCCCCACTGTCACCTGTAACTCAAGCTAGGGGAAATAAACTATTTCATTTCTTCAATTTTCTCTAATCCAAGACCTCCTACTGTATTGCAAGTATCTTACTCTCTCTAAACTTGACGGCTCTGATAGATTTAGAGCAGTGTCTGTAGCCTTGTCATTTTCATGTTGTGGAAGCTAATTTGTTCATTCACTCAGTGCACACCGTGAAGCCCAATGCTCATTGCATTATTATTTTCCCTGTTGATTCTAGAAGGGCATCTGCAATGCTCAAGTTAATACATGCCAGACTGTAGCAAGCCTTGCCAAGTTTATTTTTTCTATTAATATTTATGTTATTTTTGTTGGTTGTTTTTTTTCTTTCTCACTTGCAGCACATATAACACAAAATTGGATTTGCAGTTGAAAAACACATAGCTCCAAGAAAATAGATTCTTTCATGACCCTGTCAATTACATTTCTCCATGGATAACATAGAACACTGTCACTTACATTTTGCCCTTAACTAATAAGGCCAGATTTGTCCATCCTAGGAAAAGTAACCCTTCCACAGGGGTCCCTTAAAGCAGGCGTTAGCTCTTGGGAGGAAGGAATCCCCATCCCCACATGGCAGATGGGATCCCCAGGGTTACCTTCAGAATGAAGGAAAAGGGAATACCATGAGGTCCCCCCATTTAGAGTAGCTTTATTGAGGGAATCCCAGATAGATGTGGGATACGTAAGGTTTTAGGGCTGTATAGTGTGTTTGCAGCATTGGTACAGAGAGTACTGAGCTTCACACCCAGAGTCTCCTGCGAGCAGGCTGTGTACATACTATGTTGGGCTGAGAGCAACTGCAAACAGCCCTGGATACATGTCGGATATGTTGAGGACATATTTAGCCGAGCTGGATTAAAATGGCTCCCTAGATAGAGAAAAAAAAGCTCCTGTTGTTACAAGCCATTTCTCACACCTATGTCTCAGATTGAAATGGGGCTCATAGTTATCTGAATATCTGAATATAATGTGTGTAGTTTTCAGTTACAAGAAATTCTTTCTTATTCAAAATAAATATTGCTTGTAATAAAGGGGAACAGTGATGAACTCCAATGTAGATTTGGCATATGCTATTAGGGTTCAATCTGAATGACAATATTTCAATAATAATGATTTATCTTGTCATTATGGCTGGTGGCACTACATTGATATGTTCCTTGTGTTGACAGAGGGCATGTCTAACTTGGAGAATTTCTTGACAACATTAAACCAATTCACTATGACAGCCGATTTGGAATAGGATTAGTTTATTGGATACTGTTATATACAAAGATGGCATATTTAGTGTGGTTTAGTAAAGACTCAGATAAGAATACTTTTTTATTTACTTTGATGTTTCATCCAGAGAATGTTTTGATGTCCTTACTGAGGAGTCAATTCTCCAAGATAAAAAATAGTAAGTGATCCCACACTGGCAGCTGTGAAAATGTCAGATATGAAAGAATATTTTGAACAGCGGGAATATCCAGCTGTATTGTTAGAGAAAGGTGTATTGGATATTACAAGAAAGAATATATCTGATCTTTTAAGTAGTTCTTATATCAGTGACTAATAAATGTTTGCAATTCATTAGTAATTTGGATATAAATAATCATCAGATTATGCATATTATACATAGACACTTCCTAGAGAAATTAATTCACATTTTCCTGATTTCCACTCTTTTCTGATATGTTTATTTCATAGGGTATCTAATTTGAGAAATAAAATAGTGTTGGACCATAACAACATTTAGAAATGACAGCTAGGAACAATGGAATATTTCCATGTAATAATTGTGTCTACTTAAAGGCTAGGGAATTGAGATACTCGGACACAAGGCCATACACACATTAAACATTAAAGTTTGTGTTAAAGGGATATTTAAACATTTTTTTCATAATTTACCAATATGTGTTTTCACTTTTCAGGTAAGACTTTCAAAGCAGAAAAAAAACATAATATGCCTGTTGATCATCGTCACTGATCAACAGGCATGCTCCTGTCAGTCAGTGAGCATAATATAGATTTAGGAGTCATACTTGGCTGCCAGTGAAATCTATAGACGTACGTATGCTCTCTGCATTTACTGTTAGTTTTAATGAAGCTCACAGGGACATGGAACACAATTCTTTTTTTATGCATTTCAAAAAACATGCTTTATACATTACATTTTTGCTTTAAACACCAAAGTTGTGTTTTGCATGAAAAATATTAAGTAAAACATGTTTAAATTTAATTGAAACTAACTAAATGAAAAATTATAAACATGAAATATCTTAAATCTGGCTTAATATTTCTGTGGGATGAGGGGGAAGGGGACTTCTTTACATTGATTGTTCTTTGGTAGCTTATATATATATAGATACTAGTTGTTTGCCTGTCATACATGACGGGATAATATTTGTTTCCCCCAGCCCCCTTCCCCTGTATCTCGATCCCCCATCTCCCTCCCATGTGTCTCCCCCCCTCCACTGTGTCTCTTTCCCCCTTTCCCTGTATGTCTCTTTCACCCCTCCTTCCTCCCCTGTGTCCATTTCCCCCTCTATATCTTCCCCTCTTTACCATGTGTCTCTTTCCCCCATCCCCTGTGTTTCTTTCCCCCTCTGTCTCTTTCCTCCTCTCTGTCCCTTCCCCCCCTCTGTTCCTTGCGCGGTGCTGTGTGCTTTCTCTCTCTACTCTGTCTCTCTCTCTGTGTGCCCTCTCTTTTTGTGTGTGTGCTCTCTCTCTGTATCCTCTGTCTCTCTGTGTCTTCTTTGTGCTCTGTCTCTTTCTCTCTCCCTCCTCCTCTCTTTCTCTCTTCTTCCCTCTTTCTCCCCTCCTTTCTCTGCCCCCCTTTCTCTCTCTCTTCCTCCTCTCTTTCCCCCTCCGTCTCTTTCCCCCCTCCCCTGTGTCCCTTTCCCCCTCTGTCTCTTTCCTCCTTTCCCCTGTGTCTCATTCCCCCTTTCCCCATCTTTCTTCCCCCCCGTTCCTGTTCCCTCTCTCTTTCTCTTCCTCCCTCCCATTCTCTCTCCCTCCCCCCATGTCCCTTTCCCCCGCTGTCTCTTTTGCCCTTTCCCCATTGTCTCTTTCCCCCTTTCACCTCTGCCCCCCCCCTCTGTTCCTTTACTAACTCAACACCTGTCGATTGTACTAACCTTTACATTATTATTCTTTATACATCTATTGATTGCAAATAATTTAATGGTTTGAGAGCATCTTCTCCCTGTGTATCTAGCTTCTTTGTTTACAATCAGTCTTCATTTGTACTGATTGGAGCATACCTTATCGTGACGAATAGTAGTATCTGCTCTTCCCTGCTTCCTTATGGCCAATCACAATTTTGTTGATTTCATTGAGTGAACTGAGCGGGGGTTATTTAATGCTCAGTAGACTTTTTGTCTCTGACAAAGCCGCTTTTGAGGTGACGAAATGGCCACCAGGCTAGATATTAGGGACTTTTATTCTGCCATTTTTTGCATTGCTTTTAAGTTCCCTATAGGGCAATTATGCAAGTAGAGCTATTTCACATCAGGATTGTTGCAGACTACAGCTTTCTGGTGTTTTGTGCTAGTTTTGTCAGTCCTGTATCCCACTTATATGGTAATTTGGTTTTTAACTGATGGTTTCATTTATTAGGACTAAACTAGATGTTTTTTTTAGTTAAATGTGAATAGTGATTAGAGCATACTAGACAAATATAGATTAGTCTAGATTGTTTTTTATTTTGGTTAGGCTCTCGTTGTGTATGCACAAGAACCCAAGTCAGACTTGGGGCATCATATTAGATGAGACTTCCAGGTAAAAAGACCCCTTTGAGGATCATAGGCCTTCTTATTTCTATCAGCTTGGTATTATTGCAATCAATTACATGGATTATTGAGTACATTTGAACACTATAAATCATATGGACCATGGAGAATATTTGAGCACACTCAAGTCCCAAGGTACACCACCTTTGATCCACTTTAGCCTGTTTATTAAGGCAATAGAGTACCAATTCCTTTCCTAGATCTATTTTTTAATCAGCTGCATTTTTTGTTTAGTTTCACAATAAAAGTTTTCCAAACAAGCTTCCAAGCCAAAAAACAAACATTTTTCTTGAAGACACAAAAAAAAATATAAGCCTATCGAACTACGAACTGAGACAATACAACTGTATAAAATTAAACTACACTCAGACCTGAAAGAATTCTTCAAGAGGCTGAGACTCACAGAATACTTGCAAGGAGGGTGCCACAATATCATTGAATTGTAGCAACAAAAAAATGAACACACAGTTCATTCCACCACCCGGATGCAACGCTAAACCTTACAGTTGCATAGAAAGCTTTTGCCATAGAAAATAGGCTTATACAATATCTCTCCAATGGAAAGAGCTGCCATAAATGGTTTAAAAAGAAACACAAACATCACTATCAAAGCGGCAGACAAAGGTGGTGCAGTTCTCATTATGAGTACTCAAGACTACATAAAAGAAGGAAACAGACAACTGACAAACAGTACCTACTTCAAAAACTGAACCAGGATCCTATAGAGGAATATACTATTCAGTTCAGGAAACGTATTCAAATGTTCCCTAAGAATAAGCAAAAAGTATTTGAGCAGCTCATACCCAACCATCCTACTACTGGGACTTTGTGCTTGCTGCCAAAGATCTAAAAACCAGGGAACACATGAAGAACATTTTATTACAGGTATGGACACACTAACTGAACAGATAGTTGGTTCTTTTAAAAACATCCTTAAACTACTAGTTACAAACACCAGACAACAAACTCAGTAATATTGAACACCTACCTGCTAACACACAAAGATGGTGCTGAGGCATGTCTTAAGTTTCTCTCCAAACTAGTGGAATTATCAGGAAGAGAGAACAGTGAACTGATGAATTAGTGCTAACTTCTCAATGTGCTTAATGGAGGACTATGGCTAGAAGGTAATTTTCCTTTTCTGTAATCAACAGATAAAAAGGGAAGAGAAAAAGGCCCATAATATAAAAAAGAAAAATACAGTTTATTGTTAAATATGTCTTAAAAATGATTAGTATGATCAATCAAAAATATCAAATAATGTCGGGGCAATATTGGCCTACGGTGCAATATCACTACTACATGCCAAAAGGAGAAACATTTATATCCTAGAAAATGGATTACTATGTGTACAAGTTTAATTCTCGTATCTGCTATGCTAATCTAGGCGCAGAGACAGCTACACTTCACACAGAGAAACAAAGTAACTCTTCCATATTAAAACTTTTGAGAACTAAGATGCATTTAAGAAATATGATGCTATTGTATCATTATCACTCCAGAAACATATATCACACTAGGATGCCAAAAATCATACATATTTGTTTGGGTTTAAAGGAATCTGTAAATTTGCTGGATTATTAATGCATCTGATAGAAGAAATTAGTAGTGTATAAACATTTCTACATGAAAAAATCCCAAAATAAACATTTAAACACTTACATTGAACTCAGCAAAATTTCTTGTAATTTCTGACAGTTGGAAATCAGGGTCAACACCCACCATACCAATGCTAAATTCACATTAAATTAAAAATGATTTGTTTTGGCCAATCAGGTTAGCTGAAACTTTTGAGTTGACTCTGGGTTCCTGTTTGTGGTGCAAAGCAGCCTGTGATTTGTAGTGTATCACTGATATGTGCTATGTATTGCTGCTGGCATACAAAAAGGAAGCTTATAACAAAAATACAAAAGAGAAAACGCTTGCTTCCCTAATGATTCATGTACACAATAATAATTCAATAGAAAATAATCTTTATTAATGTCAAAAACACCAAACCCGAATAAACATAAAACGGTGAAGATAAAAAGTATGTCTAAACTAAAATATATAAAATGGAGCAAAATAATAGCCCCAATAAGGCTAATCCCACAGTGGAGAAAGTATTGTACTAACCACATCTATGACTATAACATAGACTATGACTATAACATGAGATATAAATGCCTCACTATACCATCACACCACCATCTACTGTATAGATACAAATATGACATAGTAAAGAGTGAACACAAGATAATATACATTACCAAATAAAGAGAAAGAGAGAAAGTGACAGGAGACGCCCTATACATTCTCTGGCTAGGACCTCAATGGGTGCCTCCTACCTGAAGGATAGCTCTACCATCTTACCCCAGTACTAAATAAAAAAACCTTAGGCAACTTCTATACTACTCAAGATAAAGGGCAAGTAAATAAATGAAATATATTGCCCATAATGAACGCATAAAGCAAAAATGAACTCATTCTCAGCTGCCCGCATCAGCCACTAACGAAGCGGAGGTGCAAAAAGTGCCTTTGGTTGATGTGCACGCTCGTATCCGACCGGCTCTTAAGACGTCATACGCTGTCTCACGGTGGAGAGGATCAGCAGTATCGTAGCTTACTCCAGATAAGTTTTGGTCATTTATTCCCTGATACCTATAGAGGTGATGCTGTGATTTTTTTTATTTATATTTACTGGTTATGTAAAACATGAGTTAATGTAGTAGCTTTTCATCACTATATAATTTATACTGAAGCGCTTTACTGAGTAGAGGCTATGATTGCCTAATTTGTGCTTAAAATACAAGGGCATGTACTGTATAGTGATTGAGCCTTGTATTGATGTACCTTGTATACTTGATTTCCCTCAGGCTGTGTATCACATTTACCTTTGTTGTTAAATATAGTGATTAAGCTTTGTATTAATGTACCATGTATACTGCATCCCATTCAAGCTGTGTATAACATTTACCTTTTTTGCTACATCTGCATCTCCTGCAGGTGTATTACAATTTTTTTGGTACATAGATTAGAACTTATTTATGGGATACCATCTATTATATCTTTTCTATTTGATTATTATTGTGTACTTTTATCATTAGGGTGGATCAGTACTTCAAGTGTTGTCTTATATATTTGTGTGAATAACATGTACTGACCCTTGCCATTCATATGTGGGTATAACCAGGGCAGGATCTACCTTCTTGGAGCCCCTAGGCAGTGAAGTGTTGGAGCCCCAGCGACTGAGTATGCAAGGTATGCACTGACCCATTTTTGCCTTTTCTCTGCGTGTAAGTTCCTTTTCCTGTTGTAACTCTTGTTCTAAGTGGTTACCCTCTAGTAGCCAGTCTATGAACTGCAACATTTAATTTTTGTTAAGACACGAAACCATAAAAAAAAAAACTGGCTCCCCTGACATGGAAGTGCCCCTGGGCGGCTGTCTAGTTGGCCTAATGGGTAATCCGGTAATTATTTTCTTTGGTGAATCTATTTATCTATCTAAGATAGCATTCTGTATGAATCCTTCTTTCTTATTAAAGGTATATGTAAGTGAGCTGCATTATGAATGCATTGGATAGAGGAAAATGTGTAGTGTATGAAAACATTTTTTTGCATGAAAACATCCCAAAATAAACGTTAATTAGCTTACCTTGAAGTTAGCAAAATTTCCTATGTATTTTGGCATTTGCATTTTATCGTATACACCCCTTGAAAACTCCACCTCAATTAGCATAACATTCAAATTCAGAATGAGGTTAATACATTGTATTATTCTTCACAACAGTGGCTTCTGGCATGCTCAGTACAAGAACTGCAACAGATACTTCCTGTGCTCTGTACCAGAAAGGTGAAAATGTGTATCTTGGTGTATTTCCTGCAGGTACACTGCTGTATTTCCTGTGTGTACCCGGCTTATGTAAGCGTCCTGTGGGTGTGAACCACTGGATTTGACTTTTGTGCAAATAACTTTGTAAGTAAACTGAACTTTTCCCATGTTTTCATACACTACTAATTCTCGTCTATCAGATGCATTCATATCGCAGCTCACTTGCATATACCTTCAAGTATAGTTATAATAACCAATGGCAGAGTTTGACCTTGATGATGACTTTAGAAAATGCCATGCTAAAAGGGTAGCTGAAGTAGAGAGGGTATTTAGTGAAATTGTGTTTACATCCCATTCAAGTGATTGGTATAAAGGATTAAAATAATTGGAAATCCTTAAAAAAAACATCTGCTCTCCTTTTGGAATAAGTCTAGCCATGAACTTTTATTTGTCAAAGAATATTATACCGCAAGGACTTAGGATCAATTATTTTTCTTTCAGACAGCTCTCTGGTCACTCTCTCACCCTCTCTCTCTGGCTCCTAACCCCCTGGCTCCTAAAGATCAGCTAACCTAAGACGACTCTCTGGTCACTCTCTCTCTGGCTCCTAAATCCCGACTCCTAAAGATCAGCTAACCTGATTGCTCTCTAGTCACTCTCTCACACTCTCTCTCTGGCTCCTAACTCCTGGCTCCTAAAGATCAGCTAACCTAAGACATCTCTCTGGTCACTCTCTCACACTCTCTCTCTCTGGCTCCTAAATCCTGGCTCCTAAAGATCAGCTAACCTAAAGTATCCTGGACATCCGAAGATTCTCTGATATTGTTACTGATTATTCATTACTGTGATTAATATATGTTATTATTTCTATTGACATAGTCACTTAATCTAGATACATTGTTT